>SNQJ01S0121870.1:0-26965 GCA_010110895.2 Picea sitchensis | reverse complement strand
CATATATTGTGCATGGTGTATTGTGGTGTATTGGTGTAACTCTTATACTATTGTTCATTTCTCATTGGATATAATTGAATGGTTTAAGTATAATTTGAAAAAGTGTTTAAATTGTACTTGATACTGATTCACCCCCCTCTTAGTATTAACAACAAGTTGGGTCTCTAGCTTGTCTCTCTTGAAGACAATCGCTCTTGCATGCCCAAGAAACCCTCCATGGCGGAAGAAAATAAAAATGACGGAGCAGACGATCCTATAAATCTATTGCTTGAGCAATATCTCACGCGACAGAGGGACGAAATGATGGAGAATTTTTCCCACATCCTTCAACGTTTTTTGATAGCAACGGGTGCATATTAATCAAACAACCATGTTATAAGCACCTCTCCTTCCAAGGTACAGGTTAATTTTGATATTCTCGTATTTGAAGGTCAAAGATATGTGGATGCCCTAGAGAAATGGTTAAATCTATTAGAAGGTTATTTCTATGGTCATAATTTTTCTGACATGGAAAGGATCACCTTTGCATTCCTTAAAGCTCTCCCCCATGTCAAACATTGGTGGGAAACTTACTAGGAGCAAAGTTCCACGGAGGATTATGGAATATATGGGGCTGAGAGCACTTGGGATTTTTTTGTGGATGCGGTAAAGGAACAATATTACCCTATAAAAACTATGAGGACCAATACATGAGATGGACCACACTTCGAAAAGAGAGGGGCCAAGCAGTTTCAGAGTTCACCAATACCTTCCATACCTTGTGCACCAAGATAGGTATCAAATACTCTAAATAACATTTGGTTCTGAAATACCATGGGTCTCTACACAGATACATCCAAACTGAAATGGATTTTCTGGACATCTCATCACTCGGTGTTGCTTATCGATATGTTGTTAAAATCGAGAAAAAAATTAAGCACCAAAACAAACGGGAGTTCAGGTTTGGAAATCCCCAAAAACCAAAGTATGGCAAAGACGACCCTAACAAACAGTCTCCTGAAAATCAGTCCAAGCCATAGGAAAAGAAGGGTCATGGGAAGACAAAGAAAGACACCTAAAAATGGTGTGATTTCCACCAAAGCCCCTGGCACAAAACTGAGGAATGTCGCTCAAAACAATCATTGGTGGCCGAGATAAAAGACAAGAAATCGAACCATGATTAAGAATATGATTCTGAAAATATTGGTAAAAGACAGATCATCGACGCAGACCCCATTGCCAATGTCATGACCGCAACAATTCAAATAGAAGAACTAACAGATCCTAAAGAGGGGGAGCACCTTTTTCATTCACATATGTGGTCGAAGGGGACCCCGCTACATTTTATTGTTGATAGCGGAAGCCAAAAGAACATCATCTCAGTAGAGGTCGTCAAACAGTTGGGATTGTCAACAACACCACACTCGCAGCCATACAACATCGAGTGGCTTCACCAGGGATGAGATCTTCGTGTAAGCCAGCAATGTCGATTGTCATACATCATTAAACCCTTCAAGGATGAGGTATTATGTGATGTTTCCCCACTGTATGTCTGTGATGCTCTCTTGGTCTAGCCATAGATGTGGAGATTCCATGTTGTTTATGAGTCTCGACCCTGCAGTGTCATTTTTTCTCTCAGGGGTCATCTCTACAGAATACCATAGGTAGTTCTGACTATTGTTCCACCTAAACAGTGCCGCAAGGTAGTATCTCATACTGCAAAATTCAGCTTCTTCACAATCTGTTCAAAAGGGGAACAAAAGGACACTGCAACCACTACAGCCTTGCCCCAAGCACATTCTATCCAACAGAAGTAGGTCGAAAAGGTTGCAAAAAAGTGAAAATATTTCTTCTTCACATAGTCCTCTCATGTAGCTTGACTTGTTGAACAATCGCAGCCTCAATAGGTTCATGACAGCCTTCCAGAAACCGAGTAGCACAATGTCTCTAGCAAGGCAAGCAACTCACCAAGATTCAGATTCAACAAACACTTTTTCCTGTCCCCCTGGGAACTCAACGCAATGGATACCATTGATTCCTAAGGAGGGAGGATTGGTCCATGTGGATATCGGTGGCCACCCACCTTTTCCAACTGGCTCAAAACAATTTTCTGGCAATTTTGGTAATTGACTATTTTTAGCAGTTTTTAACTTCCGGGGCCATTTTGAGGGTCTAAATGAAGGTTTTTTGGGATCGAGGTTCTTAATGATAAATGAAGGCTCTTATTGAGCCCCCTAAATTAACATCCTCAACGATACCTTTCCAATGAGCTATCATGCGCCTAAAACGGAGATCGTATGAAAAAGTTACGACCCCGAGAAGTTGATGTACCAACTTACCCAAACAGGGCCCACATGACTTTTGGAGCTTCATCTCCTATGGCTAGGTTTTTGGATGTCTAGGGATTTTGAAATTCTTGTTTATTGTAAAAATGCCTTCATATCCTCATTGAAATCATATTCTTGTGAATGCGATTAGCCATCACATCTCTTCTCAGAGATAAGTTGCCACCATTATAGCGAGTCTTTCACTCTATATTTTTATAGTCTCTATACATTTATTTCATTAATAGAAATCGCGTATTATTGTATCTCTTTGTTTATGGTTGCATCTATGATACATTTATGTTATATTATTGTATATCCATGATATCTCTATGCATTTATTTATTATATCTCTGCTTTCATTTCATGCCGAAAATAATCCAGATCAGTGGTATCAGAGCCAGGTTGCTCTTGATTGTTTTTTTTAGTGCATTCCCCAACGAGGTCTGAGTATATAAAGTTGGGTCTCTATTTTGTCTCTCTTGAAGATAATCTCTCTTACGTTCCCAAGAATCCCTCCATGGTGGAAGAAAATAAAAACAATGGATCAAACAATCCTATAAATCTATCGCTTGAGCAAGCTCTCATGCGACAAAGGGATGAAATGATGGAGAATTTTTCCCACATCCTTCAACGTCTACCGATAGCCACATGCACATCTTCATCAAAAAACCAATTTGGAAGCACCTCTCCTTTCAAGGTACAAGTTAATTTTGATATTCCCGTATTTGAAGGTCAGATAGATGTGGATGCCCTAGACAAATTGTTAAATCTGTTAGAAGGTTATTTCTATGTTCATAATTTTTTCGACAGGGAAAAGATCACCTTCGCACTCCTTAAATCTTTTCCCCATGTCAAACATTGGTGGGAAGCTTACTGGGACAAAATTTCCATAGAGGATTCTGGAATATATGGGGCCGATCCCACTTGGGAGTTTTTTGTGGATGTGGTAAAGGAACAATATTACCCTGTTGGAAACTAAGAGGACCAATACATGAGATGGACCACACTGCAGAAAGAGAGGGGCCAAGTAGTTCCAGAGTTCACCAATACCTTCCATACCTTGCGCACCAAGATAGGTATTAAATACTCTAAACGACATTTGGTTCTGAAATACCGTCGGGCTCTACACAGATACATCCAAGTTGAAATGGATTTTCTTGGCATCTCATCACTCGATGATGCTTATCGATATGTTGTTAAAATACAGCAAAAATTTAAGCACCAGAAAAAACAGGAGTTCAGGTCTGCAAATCCACAACAACCAAAGTATGACAAAGACGACCCTAACAAAAAGTCTCTCAAAAACCAGTCTAAGCCATGGGAAAAGAAGGGTCACGAGAAGACAAAGAAGGACACCGGAAAATGGTGCAATTTCCACAAAATCCCTAGGCACAACACTGAGGAATGTCACTCAAGACAGTCATTGGTGGCCGAGAACAAATACAAGGAGTCGAACCCTGACTAAGAATCTGATTCTGAAAATAATGGTAAAAGACAGATCATCGATGCAGACCCCACTGTTATTGTCACGACCACAACAATTCAAATAGAAGAACCAACAGATCTTGAAGAGGGGGAGTTCCTTTTCATTCACAGATGTGGGTGAAGGGGACCCCGCTACATTTTATTGTTGATAGCGGAATCCAAAATAACCTCATCTCAATAGAGGTCGTCAAATAGTTGGGATTTCCAACAACACCACACCCGCAACCATACAACATTAGGTGGATTCGCCAGGGATGACATCTTCGTGTCAACCAACAGTGTCAATTGTCATACGGAATCCAACCCTTCAAGGATGAGGTATTATGTGATGTTTTCCCACTGGATGTCTGTGATGTTCTCTTGGTCTAGCTATATATGTGGAGACGCCATGTTGTTTATGAGTCTCGACCCTAGAGTTGCATTGTTTCTCTTGGGGGTCATATCTACAGAATACGAGGGGTAGTTCTGACTATTGTTCCACCTAAATAGTGTCGCAAGGTCATATCTCATACTGCAAAATTCATCTTCTTCACAATATGTTCAAAAGGGGAACAAAAGTACACTGCAACCACTATAACCTCGCCTCAAGCACATTCTATCCAACAGAAGCAAGTCGACAAGGTTGCAACAAAGTGCAAACATTCCTTCTACACATAGTTGTCTCATGTATCTCAACTTTTTGAACAACATCAACCTCAACAGGTTCGTGACAACCTTCCACAAACCGAGCAATGCGATGCCTCCAACAAGGCAAGCAACTCACCAAGATTCAAATTCAACAAACATTTTTTCCTCTCCCTCGGGCACTCAATGCAATGGATACCGGTGCTTCTTAAGGAGGAAGAATTGATCCAGGTGGATATCGGTGGACACCCACCTTTTCCAATTGGCTCAAAACAGATTTCTTGCAATTTTGGTAATTTACTGTTTTTAGCAGTTTTTAACTTCCAGGGCCATTTTGAGGGCCTAAATGAAGGTTTTTTAGGATCTATGTTCTCAGTGATAATTGAAGGCTCTAATTGAGCCCTCTAAATGAATCCCCTCAATGAAACCTTTCCAACGAGCTATCATGTGCCTAAAATAGAGATCATATGCAAAAGTTACTACCCCAGGAAGTTGATGTACTAACTTGCTCAAATGGGGCCCACATGAATTTTGGCGCTTCATCTCCTAGGGTTAGGTTTTTGGATGTCTACAGTGTTTGACATTCCTGTTTATTGTAAAAAGGACTTCAATGCCTCATTTTAATCATATTCTTTCGAATGCGAGTAGCCTTCACATCTCTTCCCATAAATAAGCTGCCACCATTCTAGCGAGCCTTTCACTCTGTATTTTTACAGTCTCTGTACATTTCTTTCATTAATATAAATCATGTATTATTGTATCTTTGTGTTTATGGTTGCATCTCTGATACATTTATTTTATATTATTGGATATATGTGATATCTCTGTGCATTTCTTTATTATATCTCCGCTCTCATTTCGTTTTGAAAATAATCTGGATCATAGATGCATCAACCATAGCACTTGGAGTTATTCTAGAGCAGCTAGGAGTAGGAGAATTATACCATCCTATAGCATTTGAAATAAGAAAATTGACAGAGTGAGAACATAACTACAATACTATAGAAAGCGAATGTCTTGCAATGGTATATGCATTGCATAAGTTCAGACACTATTTACTTGGCAAACATTTTAAGATGTTCACAGATCATTTAGCCCTCAAATACCTAGTCAACAAGCTAGTGTTGGGGGGAAGGTTTTGTATATGGTTACTATTGTTTCAGGAATTTGACTTTGAAGTGATAGTCAAACCAGGGAAGTTGAACATAGGATGGGATCACCTATCAAGGATCACCAATGGAGAGGAGCCTACAAACTTAGAGGACAACTTCCCTGGTGTGCAATTATTTTCAGTCCAAGTATCTGATGAATATTTTGCTGACATCATTGAGGACTTAAGTACAGTGACTACGCCACAAGATTTTAACACTACGCAGAAGAAAAATCCAGTAATCAGAGTTGCAAACTATCAATTGATTGCAGGACACTTATACAAGATGGGCGCAGACAACATTCTGAGAAGATGTGTCCTAGAAAATGAGAGGCCTAGGATTTTAGCAGAGGTTCATGAAGGAATAGTCAGAAGACACTATGTAGGAGAAGATACCAAGCATAAAGTATTGCACACATGACTATGGTGGCCAACCATTCATAGAGATGCAAAGGACTACTACCAAAGATGTGATGTATGTCAGAGAGTTGGTAAACCTAATAGACGGGATGAGATGCCCCTAAGACCACAAGTAACCTTGCAAGTATTCGACAAATGGGAAATAGACTTTGTGGGACCAATTAATCTACCAAAAAATAGGTTAGGAGCAAGGTATATCATTACTATGATAGAGTACTTAATGAGATGGACAGACGCAGCACCAGTAAAAGATTGCAGTGCAGAGACAACAACACACTTCCTTTTTGAGCAAGTCATCACTAGATTTGGATGCTCAAGGATTTTGATGAGTGACCAAGGCACTCACTTCATCAATAGTACTATCAAGGATATGACTGAGGAGTTTGAAGTCTATCATCAAAAGAGTACACCATATCACCCTCAAGAAAATGGAATAGTGGAATCCTTTAATAATATCCTAGAGAATGCTTTGACAAAGATCTGTTATGTCAATAGGGATGATTGAGATTTGAAGATACCAATAGTATTATGGGCATACAGGACTACATGCAAAAATTTGACATGACATACACCATTAAAGTTGGTATATGGACAAGAAGCAGTGGTTCCATTATAATTCTTGGTACCTATCCTATGCATAGAAACAATTACCAACATGACAGAACGAGGCGCAATAAAAGAAATGCTAAGTCAGTTGATGGAGATGGAATAATATAGGATCCTAGAAGGATTCTACCAAGAAGTATAGAAAGCAAGAGATAAATCTTGGCATGATAGACATATCAAGAGGAAAAGTTTCACGGAGGGAGACCTAGTCTTGGAATATGACAGTAAATTTCTTCAGCATACAGGGAAATTCAGAATACATTGGTTGGGACCATATGAAGTGAAGACTATCATAGATGGGGGAGATATATAGTTTAAAGATATAGGAGGTACAGAAATCAAAGGAATGATCGATGGGAGTCGACTAAAAATGTATCGGGACAGTCGACCTCCTAGTATTTAGAAATTTACTACACAGTAAGAACATATGTTTATAGTGTATTATAGTGGAAGTAAGGGAGAGAAAATGAGAAAAACAAATAAAAAGAAGAAAAATAAGGAAATCCATAAAAATTAAAAAGGGTATAAAAATAAAAATAGATCAGTGCACATGGAGGGTTTTGATAGAATAGAACTGGTAGAATAGAACAGTGCATTGCAAGAAATCCAGGGTTTGAAAACACTGTGTGCAGAAGAGAAGTTAACAGGTAGAAAGGTACAATGTGTAGGAAACACAAAAAAAAAAGTGAAAAGTGACAGTTGTCAGCGCGGCACAACTGTCACTTCTTTGTCCCTCTATAAAGTCGAAAAAGGGGGGAAACCAACCCATTGTGTTATTTTCTAAGGAGAATAATGCATAGTCAAACGGAAGAGAGAAAAAGTATCAATTTGCGCTACCATATATCGATTTGGAAGCCTGTAGTTTGGATTTCCTCGCCATGTCACCACTGAGGGTTGGAGCTTCGAGCAAAACCAGATGAAACACACAGAGTAGCACTCAGGTGCCACAAACTAGAATAAAAAAGATGCCCACAGTGGTGGATGTGGACAAAATACACACACCAAAGTACGAGTAGACCACACTACATGTGGAAGAGGAGAATGAACCCACACAGAAGCCTGAGCAGCTAGAAGAGGATGTCGAACGGATGAAATCTGACGTGTCCAGGGGGAAAGGGTCACAACAAGAAGAAACGACCACGGGTTCCATGCAACAGGGCCTAGAGTCAGAACCATAGCATGCAACAGAGCAAGAGGTTGTACCAAAGGGTGGGATATTGTCCCCACAAGGGAAGAAGAAGGCACGAGCAGAGAGTAGTGTGTAGGGCATATAGCGTGCACAAAAGGAATTGGACATAATGATGCCAAAAATTCCCAAGGGAGTGAACACCGATGACAACATGGTAGGAGGAGTCAATAGCCTCAAATAATCTGACCATGATGTCTCTGACGCCATAAAGTTCCCATATTTGGTAGCACAAAGCTACCTGGAGAGTAGGGGAGAAGGCCCATTAGGTGTGCTACTATTGGATCCTATGTCGTGGATCCTAGGACTGTACAACACTGACATCATGAACTTACTAGATATACCGCACTTCGAGTGCAGGAAACACATAAAAGGATGTGTCAAAGAGCTATTAGCGAGCGTGCACAGAGGCATCTTGTGGATGGATAAGCTAGTTACTATCAACGTAGATCTCATCGTAGTAATTACAGGGCTACCCACAAATGGGGAGAAGCCAAAAAAATACTTAGAAGAAAAGACTAAGGCAAAATCCATATCAGATGAGATCAAAGAAAAGTATGGCACAAAGAGGGGTAATAGAGGTGTCATGATCAGTGACATTAATGATCATGCGACATGATTTGTAACAATATTGCTCGGTTGCAAATTGATGTGCAAGTGTCGAAAAGAAGAAGTTCATGTAGGAGTAGTAGCAACTGCGGGGCAGTGCGCAAAGGGGAATTCGATGAGTTGGGGCCCTTATCTACTGAACTCATTCCTAGAAGACTGCAAGGATGCGCAATACTAGGGATCTGAGTTCCACTATTCGTGTTTACTCATCCTCATTGCACTTATGGCATGGAAGGAACCCACATACAGCCTGTTCCTGCCAAGGACAGGAAAATGTGGCGCAACGCGCTACACATCCCTTCGCAGTACAGTTGATCCCAAAAAGAAGAAACTTAACAATGAAATGTTCATGATATACTTGAAAGAGATCCAAAATAGAGTCACGGAGACATGGAGGATTCCCATAGAAATTGTCCAAGAGTTTGGGAAGATAGTGAACTTCCAAGAATCGTGCCACAATATATGGCTACAAACAAAGAGGGATCTAACTAAGGAGTGGCTGCAGTTGAAGTACTGTGTAACAATGCAGGACATTCAGATGAAGGTCCAAGAATGGCCCGAGGAGTGGAGAGTGCCAACAATCCCAAAGACGGTGCCACGAGCACAAACAAGGAAGTAGGACAGAATAGTCCCTGCGTAGAAGACAAGCACAAATGGAGCAAGCACCAAGAGAAATATGGCACAGGGCCAAGAAGGGGGCACCGGTTCCATATAGAAGAAATCCAGAATGAAGAAGAAATCCCATCGTGGCTCTACACAGGGACCACTGCACACAGGGTAGACAACAAGAGAAACAACAAAACAAGTGCGCTCGGAGGAAAGGCAGACAGAGACATAAAAAGTCTCAATGGAAGAAGGTTAAGGGTAGGATATCGAAAAGGATACACAGATGCTATAAGCATATAAACCACAAAAGGTCCACAGGAATCCCATGGAAACATCATTTACGGAACATGACATGGAGTTTATAGCCACGACAATAGAGGATCGGTTGTCAAACGTGTGGGAGCATCGAGAACCACAAAGATTCATATTTGGAGAAAATCCAACGGGGTAAAACTGCATTGGAGTAGTTAAAGGTCAAAACATAGCAACAACAACAAAATACAACAACGCCAGCGAAAGAAGGCTATCGGTGGGAAAGATAGTGCATATCACGATGCAGGGGAGCATAAACTTCAGGATTACTCCTGACATGTTTTTGATGGATGAGGAGATAATGCAAAGGCCACTAAGAGAGATTGATATGTTGGACTTGGGATTGCCCAATATTCCAACCAAAGCACTGTATAAATTCCAAATGAGCGTCACGCAGGAAATTCAGTACAGAGCAAGATCTGACGCGACAAACTTACAATTGGCATAGGAAGACAAAAACTCATTGAAGGAGGCACTTAAACAAGAAGGGAAAGAGAAGAAAATGGCACAAAATAAGGTGGATGAGATGGAAAACCAGATCCATGCAGTATTCCAATCCATCTTGGACAATGAAGGAATAAAAGGAGTGTCAGTGCAGGAGAAAATGTAGAAGATAGTGTAGACGATGCAACACTACAAGTAACAGATCAAAGAGTTGGAGGAGCGTGCAGTGCCCACAACTCCTCCAGAAATCAGAGTGCAAAGGGAGTGGGACGTGTTAGCTTCTATAGAGAACATTGTGCAGAATATACACAGGATGACATAACTACTAGAGAAGAGAACCCAACTATGGACACAACTTCTAGAGTATGGAAGCTTACAAGAGTTGCAAGGGAAGGAGGTCAAACTACATGTAGCCATGGCATATGTCAAAAAATGATAGAGAACGATGTCACTTCCATAAAAGATCAAAACTGTCACGGAGATGAAAAATTTACAAGAAGAGGAAAAGGCAGTACAAGTGCAGAAGATGAAATGACAGGATCAGTTGGAGCCCCTGCAAGAAAAGGTAGAATAGTTGATCATCGAGATCGATGCAGCAAATTGAGTGTAGAGAACATCACAGTGGAAGGAGGAGAGCTACTACAAAACCCAGTGACTACACAACTCATGGAAGACATGGATAAAAGGATCAGCAAGACTCAGGTGTAGTGCCAGAGAATCACCAAAATGTATGACGTGCTGGCACAAGCAGTGAAAAACACTGGAGTTAGGCAGTGACTCGAGACGAGTCACGATGTCATTGTTGGGGGCCTGTTGGGTGCAAGCCCAGTTTTGAGGAAAAGCAGAACATGTAAGGCAGACGCGCATGTAGAAAAATCAGCACGTGCAAGATAGACACACATGCAGAAGAGGAAAGCATGCGAGGCGCACATGCAAGAAGACCTATCCATGCTAGGGTTATGGTTTTGGTAAGAATATGTAATGGCTGGTAAGACAAAAACATGTATAAGTAGGTATCGAGGAGGTCTAGGTCAGGGGGTGTTGGTCATTGTTACTATGTCGTTCGAAGACAAAATGATTGTAGATTCGATCTATTTTGTAAGTTGTTGAGCTAAGGAGAGGAAATAAGGTAGATATTGAGGGTTAGATCATAGGCTGAGGAGCCTGGTGTGATCTAATCCACCTCATTGTAGATATTGACCTGTTTGATGGAGAGTTGTAATGCATGCGAAGTTGTAGTCTTGGAAACACCATAATAAAAGAGCAGAGAAACCAAATCTTTGTGGACGTATCCCATGAGGGGTGAACCATGGTAGATCATGTGTTATGTGATTGAATATTGTCTATTTTCTTTACTATCAATGATTATATGTTAGACAAATACGTGAATAACTAGTTAGATCTGCTATTTTACATGCATGAATAAGAATGACAGGATATTCAATATAAGTTGAATGTTAAAGTAACAAATGAAGATCACAGAGTTTAATCCCAGATCCCCACGCATTCCCCAGCTGCAAGCTCCTGAACAATGCATCTACCAATAGAATTATCTAGGGTGAGACTGCACAGTGCACTCTGTGTACTACGCTACCTTCTGGTGTACCAAAGGGGCCGATAGTTTTAGAGGGGTTTTGTTGGAAACCATGGTAGGTATGAACCTGGGTCAGCCCAAGAAAGGTAGTTAGAAAAATTAAACAACCAACAAGTCTCTGCCACCTCTGTCACTACCAAGTTGAGTTTGGAATCCAAGGGGATGCCTATGTGGCCACATGTAGAATTATGAGCTCCAGTGTTTTGAGTAATCTTTGTAAAATTTTATTGTGTTGAGTCGATTTGCGAATAGCCTTTCTGAAGATATAAAATTTGTATCCTTTGGAATTACATCCCATTCCCTTGTCATGACTTGTTTTATTTTGTCTAGGACTTGTGACACTTGTCTTGAGCCTCCTTCTCACTGACCACCTGTCATATTCAACTTTACACATGTTCACATATTCTTCTTTAAATATGGAATGTGTCTTTTTTAATTTAAGTTAACTCCACAGTTTGTCTCAGTCTATTGCCACTTGCCCAACCCCTTTGGATTCCTAACTCCCTCTTTAACAGTTGCTTCAATGTGTGCCCCTTTTTCTACATGTGTTTATTTCCATAAAATAATAAGGTTTTACATTTCCATTTTGGTCAATTGACCAATTTGTCTTTTTGGAAAGAAAATTAAAATTCTAAATTAAAAAAAATAATAGAAATAAGAATTAAAAATCCAAGTTGTGGGGTATCATAGTTAGGAATATTTATAAATGAAGACCTCATTCATGAAGACCAAGTTGAATTAAGGAAGGAATTTCAAAAGGTAAAAGAATCCAGGAAAGAAGGAAAATGGGCAATAATTAGAAATCAAAAAGCTATTATCAGGGATAGAGACTAGAAGGATAATAATAAATTGGAATTTGGGACACTCGGGATCCTTTTTTAGAACTGTCATGGTTTTCCATGCTGAAAAGGTCCTATGATAAGTTGGATCCCGAGTGATATTGATATTATTTGTCCAGCTGAAACTTGGGAGTGTGAAGAGTCTAAGGTCCCTAACATAGAAGGATTTTTATTTTTGTTGGCATGGAACAAAAATTCCTACCGATGATGGATAGGAGGCATAGCTTGTTATATTAGAATGAACATTTCTCCTCACACTCAACTTCATAATATCGAGCCTCTTAATCTATACATTTGTATAGAAATTTTAGACATTAGTGATAAGAATATATGTATATAGCAATTTCCTATTTTTCCCCTATTAATTCTACGTTTTATAAGAAAATCAATCTAGATAGAAATTGTCCCTATAATAATTTAGAATAAGATATTTATAGTTTGAAAAATGAAGGCAATATCCTCCTACTAGGTGACTTTAATGTTAGGAATGCAACTAATCAATCTGCTCTTTTAAGCAATGATTCCAACCATAATCCTTTATGGCTAGATGAGGACCTTGTTCTAGCTAATAGCTACAAAGGAAGCTATGAAGACCCAACTGATAATTAATTTGGTAGTGAGCTAGTCAAGCTTTTCATCTCTCAAGACCTAATAATTTGCAATGGAGTAATGAAGTGGACAAACTCCAACCAAATTAATTGTATTCATGGACTAGGTAGTAGTATTGTAGATTATGTGATATATATACTCGTTTCCAACCAAATAGTAACTTTTGACCTTTTAAATGACCATGAATCTGACTCTGATCATAGACGTTTAACCCTAACTCTAAAATTTTCCTTGCACAGGAGCGCCATTGAAGATAATTCTAATAGTCAAAGACAAATGCTCTTTGAAAAAAGAAGATTTGACCTTTTCTTAAAGGATTTAAATAGTGAATTACATATCCTAACTTATAAGGACAACATTAAAGACCTCTACCATAATTTTACAACTACCCTTTCCACTTTTATTAACAAGTTCTCTTTCAAGCTGTACTATAAAAAGAATAATAGAACAACCAACCCTTGGTATGATAAAGAATGTAAGATTGCTAGGAAATCCATTATGGATGCTTCTAACAAGTCCTTAAAACTTGATAAGATCAATACATACAAATCCCTAATTAAAAGGAAAAAAATGTATTATATCAATGAAAGGCAAGATAAACTTTCACAACTATCTAAGATCAATCCTACAAAGTTCTTGCGGAAAATTCTAATGCACAACACTAAAGAAAATAATATATGATTCCCTTAAGGGATTGGAATTCCTACCTTAAAAGTATTTATGAGTTCCCTAATGCCATTGTTGGGCGTAGGCCCATTTTGGGGAAAAGCTATTGTTGGAAAGAAAAAGACAAAGTGGGCGAAAGACAATTGGAAGGAAAAGCAGCACATGTGAGGAAAGCATGCAAGGCGTGCATGCAAGGAAACCTAACTACATTAGGGTTAGGGTTTTGGTAAGATATTGTAATGGCTGATAAGCCAAGAATAAGTAAAGAATAATTACCTAGGAGGTCTAGGTCGGGATGTATAGGGAAAGGATGTGTTTTTGGAGGCTCTAACATGTAAGAGAGGATTGTTTTGTGAAAATATTGTAAGATCTTTCATATTTTTGTAATTTGATGATTTGTAGGACAGTTAAGAAACTCGATATCAAGGGTTAGATCGTAGGTTGAGGAGCCTAGTGTGATCTAGTCAGCCTTACAGGGGTCATAGGGGACTGTTGAGATTGTAAGATCATAAAATGCAATGCGCGCAACACCATGACTTTGGAGAAACTATAATAAAATATCTTGAGAGACAAATCTTTGTGGAACTATCCCAGGAGGGAGTGAACCACAGTAGATCATGTGTTATGTGACTTTTTTATTGTTTATATCTTTTCTATCCATGGTAAACTCTTAGATAAATGTCTTGGCATGAAGTAGTTAGATCTTTTTTTTACATGCATGGATAAATAACGACAGTATATTAAATATAGATGGATAAAATAGTAAATAAATTAAGATCACAAAGTATAATCCTAGATCCCCACTCATTCCTAGATTGCAAGCACTTGAGGATTGCAATCACCCATAGAACTGTCTTGGGTGAGACTGTGCAGTACAATTTGTGTGTTGTGTTGCCTTCTGGTTTACAAGGAGGACCAATTCTTTTAGAGGGATTTGTTGGAATCTTGTTTAGATATGAACTTGGGTCAACCCAAGTGGTAGGAAGAGAGTAAAAACCCAACAAATGGTTCCATTTCCATTTGGAACAGAATGGGATTGAGTGAGTGGGATCCGCGAAGAAATCGAGAAGAAAATGAAGCTATAAAAAGGAATGTTAGACCATGGAATCCAATGAAGGAAGAGATAAAAATACGGTTGAAGACAAAGGAGCTGGAGTTTGCACAAAAAGACAAAAAAAACCCTAAAATAACACCACGCAAATATCTGGACAAGTACGTATTTAGCAACTTGCATGAGGTATTTTTTTGAAATTTCCCACATGTGTTGCAGGAGTGGATATTGAGGTTGAAAGACAACCACATGAAAAATCGGATCAAACAATTAGAGTGGAATCCCATGGAGATCGTGCAGTTACAACAAGTTGATAACAAATTCATGCGCGCAGTAGTTTTCTGGTTAGACAGTATTGTTGCAGGATTTATCACAAAATTTGCAGTAGACATTGTGAAGTCTTACAACATAGCAGAGAAAGATTTACTAAGAGGACCGTCAAGAAGGTATATTTGATCGTTGTATACTTCCATAAAGATATTACTATATGACAAATGTGTAATGACTATGGAGTCAAACAAATAAACTTCCCTACGTGCATGGGGGAAGGGGGGAAGCACTAACAAGAGCTAGAGGAATGGAGAACGAGATAGATAAAATAAAGGAGGATTCCTTGGACCCAATCATGGTGGAGGAAGATCAGATTAAGTATATCATGGAAATAGCTGGAAAAATGTGCAGTGGAGTACCCTACCAATATAAGATGAATAATAAGAAGAAAGCCATAGAAAATAGAGAGGACTTGGCAAGTGATAAAGAAGAGGTAGAGGATCTCTAGGTTGTGGAGCAGATTGAGGAAATATTGTGTGCAACCTATGAAAGGAAGACATGCGGTCAAAGGGTAGGAATAGAAGAAAGCACTCCAATCCATGTAAATGTCAGTGTGGAACCCATAACCCCATGTATGACTAGTACACCAGAGAGAAAACCAATATACATACAACCATATTTTAGTGGCATAAGAATGATAGGACTAGGATCCAGTTATAGCGCATCAACTGGGGGAGCCAGTTCAAGAAGATTTAGTCTAGGATCTAAACAATGTGGAGGTAGTAGTCAAACATAGTTTGCAATGGCAGGGCATGATCCTACCATTAGGTTACCAAAATTTAGGGGTGAGGAAGCAAAAGACCCTGAAAAACACCTGTTTATTTGTGCAAATATATGGGAAGAAAAACAGATCACAAATGAGGACACAAAGTTGGCACATTTATCCATCACACTAAGAGACCGCGCAGTAGACTGGTACACAAGTCTAGATGTAAACAGTACACTGAGGATAACAAGGATGCTGGCAGAGGTAAGAAGACTATTGATAAATGAGTTTCAAAAGTCCATCTCAGAGGATCAATACATGAATGAGATGATAGAGATCAAACAAAAACTAGGAGAATATGTCTAGGAAATTGACCAGAGATTCAAACCGTTAAAAGGGAAATTGAGGTATGTCATGACTGGCATGCAACATAGGCATTTGTTTGTGAATTCTATGTTACCACATAAATACCCACTCAGGCAACAAAAATTCCATACTCAAGCAGAGGCTCTGCAGGAAAAATTACAACTGGAAGAAAACTAGTATCATAAGATAGATCCAGCCATAGAGGAATTGAAGGAGGATCTGAAGAATCTAACCTTTCAACTAAATCAGAATAAGGGAAAGGAAAAGATAGAATTTGTTTGGTATACCACATGCAAGACATAAGGACACCAAAAGAATGAATTCCCAACATTCTCATAGTATATGGCAATAGTAATTCCAAATCCCTTAGCAATAAGAGGACCCTGGTGCGAGAAATGTAAAACACATGGGCATGAACCATATCATTTTCCTATGATGCAGAAGTACCAGATAGTACCAAAGAATGTATACTGTAATTTTTTCAAGTCAGTAGGGCATGATGATAAATATTGTAGAACAATGGATCTAATGAGGGAACGAACTTCGGATACGTATAGGGTACAAGAAGAAATTATGACAGGACAAGCTGCACCTCAATTTAATCAGGTACCACCTTAGTATAACACTGTGTCGCAAGAGTATAACAATGCAAAGTTGCAATATAACACTACATAACCACAGTATAACCTCACACAGTATAATTAGGTAACCCAGTATAATACACAGTACAGAGATCATGCTGGATACAAAGGTGGAGGATGAGGAAAAGGAGGATTTGGAAGAGGCGGAGCTCTAGTAGTGTGCCATAACTGCCAACAACTAGGGTGTTATGCAAGGGAATGTCCACTTCCACCTGCGACATGCATGTATTTTTGTTCAGCAGACCATGATACAGAGGAATGCCCAACACTTTTGGGGAAGATTCAAGAAAAATGGAATCAGAAAAATCATAACTTACAATGGATCTTTGTAGAAGCTAGAGAGGATGGAAGTAATATCAACATAGTGATGTGAGGAGGCACTAAAATAGGAGATGATGCAGTCAAACAAGAGTCAGTACAACACTAGTGGGTGAAGAAGAATATCGAGCCACTAAAGCGGTTTGATGCAGGAAAGGAGAAGGAAACATTCAAGGAGGCAAGACAAGAGTTTATCAAGAAGAATGTTGCATCTACATATGTCGTGCATCATACTCAAGATGTCCCCACATATGAAATGTCATCAGCAATGGACCACACTAGTGAATTACACCCTAGAGACCAAGTAAGTAATATCCAAACTTTTCTTCATTCATGTGTTCAGTTATTCAAAGATCCATCATCTATTACAATCTTACAGAATATGTTAGATAGATGTAACACAAACACTAAGGGGAAATTAGACCAGAGAACAGAAAATCATCTCCATTCCAGAAGGAGGACAAGTAGAGAATTTATATTGAATGCCAATATCATAGATTTCAACATGGGATATGTTATATTGGACCTAATATCTGAAGTAAATGTCTTACCAAAGAAGACATGGTAGTGTATGGGAGATCCCACACTAGGCTATTCACATGTCCAATTGAAGCTAGCAAACTAACACAGATTTCTACCAATTGGAAGGCTTAAGTGTGTGACAGTAGATCTGGATGGAGTGCGCACTAAGGCATATTTTGACGTAATAGAAATATTAGATGGAACAAAACCTTATCCAACATTTCTTGGGTTGGATTGGGAATTTGATAACTAGGACATAATCAACTTGAATACAAGGAAAATGACATTTGAGTCAGGGGAATATCGATTCATTTCACCCTTGGACCCATCCAAAGCCGAAAGATTTGTGGAACCAACCTGTCTGGATTTAGAATAAATCAACCAATTGTACAGAACCACTACACACACAAAATATTACATTAATCCAACTACAGATGGGGTACTCAGTTGAAGATATACTACCTCATGTTCTTATGATTTAGATATAGGATTGGAAAATTGGCAACAACGCCTACATGAGGTATCTACAAGATGGTGCACAAGAATAGACCGTGCAGTAAGATGGGTGGGTACAGAGATAAGAGAACCTCCAATTTTTCATGGCATAAACGACTTAGAAGATTTCCTGAAGAAATATGAGGAGGAAGTATCAGATAATCAGAGGCTCTTAGCCCTAGATATCGCACATAATTCTACACCTGCAAGATGGTGGGGTGCACATAAAGAAACAGTTAAGGACTGGTACCAATGCAAGCAATTACTGTGCATTATATTCGACGCAGAGCCGACAAGCAATGAGATATAAATATATGATGGATAGGGGACGCCAGAAAAACACTTGGATAAATGTAGAACACTATGGAGGATAACACCACTAGAGGAATGGCCTCATTACTTCATCCACACATTGGAAGGAATTCCAACAAACTAGTATGTAGATGAGGAACTGCGTAGAGGCACTGCAGAATGGACAACATTACAACAAAATTTTATAGTCATTTTCTCATTTGAACATGAGAACCCCAACATGGATTTACCACTCAAACGGATAAGAGGAGTGATATTTTTTTATGAAACATAGGTTGACCTTATAACAGAGTATCAACAATAGCACAGGCAGACAATTAAGGAGCTATTGTCATGCTATCATGTTTCAGAAGAAGCACTAGATGAAGATGAGACGTGCAACATCCATATTGCATAAGTTGAAGGTGAAAGAGAAGTGGAAGGTCCATATCTAGAATCAGAATTTTTTGATGTACCAGTTAGGGTGAATAAACTCAACATTGGGACAACTAATAATTCCAAAATGGCCAACATTGGAGACTATTGGGATGAACAAACAATGGAGAGGATAACAAAGTTTATGCGTGAGTACAACAACATGTTCCCAACCACGTTTACAAAGATGAAAGGCACAATAGGAGAGCTAGGAGAGATTAAGATACCTCTCAAACCTGAGGTTAGATCTATCAGACAACGACTGTATAGATTGAATCCAATATATAAGCAGAAATTGACAGAATGTTAGAAGCTAGAGTCATAGAACTAGTAAAGGAATCATAATGGATAAGCCCTATGGTAGTTCAAGAGAAGAAGAAAGGAGGCATAAGGATATGTGTCGACTTGAGGAATTTGAATGATGCTTTCCTACATGACCCTTTTCCTACCCATTTTACTGATGAAGTCCTAGAGAATGTGGGAGGTCAGGAAGCATATTCATTCACAGATGGATTCTCAGGCTACCACCAAATAAAAATAGCTCTAGAAGATAGGTATAAGACTACCTTTTCCACAGAATGGGGATCCTATCAATACACGGTCATTCCTTTTGGGCTGAAGTATGCACAAGCAAAATTCTCAAGAGTATTCATATCTCCATTCAAAGAATTCATCCATCAGTTTTTAGAAGTGTACCTGGATGATTGGATAGTATATAGTCTGTTGAAAGATCATGTAGAGGTGTTAAAGATAATGTTGGAAAGATGAAGTCTGATCTGAATTTTATGAGAAGAATGAAATGGATACAGATTAGTATTAAAATATACTTAACACAGAATAAAAAATATACAGTAAAAATGGTTTCTATTCAATAAGAAAATAAGTTGAAACTGTAAAATGCAGCAGAAAACAAGCTTGCTAGAATGGTGGTTGCTTATCTCTAAGAAGAGATGTGATGATTGTGCTCATTCGTAAGAACATGATTACAATGAGTCCATGAAGGAATTTTTACAATAAATAGGAATTTCAAAAACCCTATAAATCCAAAAACCTAACCCTAGGAGATGAAGCGCCAAAAGTCACGTGGGGCCCGTTTGGGTAAGTTAGTACATCAACTTCCTAGGGTCGTAAATTTTGCATACAATCTTCGTTTTAGGCACACGATAGCTCGTTGGAAAGGTATATCCGAGGAATAAAATTTTTTGCTGCAGAGAGCCCTAAAAATGATGTTTAGTTCCTCACAACGGCCCCATAAGTCAAATACCCAAAAACTAGGAAAAAAACACCGAACTGGAAAACTTCCAAAATGAGCTAGTTGGAATAGGTGGAAGGCCACCAACATCCATCTGGATCATAGACAATGCCAGATATCCCTAAACATTAATAGATTCATATTTGGGACACCTTTTGGAATTTTATTGGGTCACATAGTATGCAAACAGGGTCTAATAGTGGATCCTGCAAAGATTGCAGTAATTGTGAATTTTCCACCACCAAAAATAGTGCGACAGTTGAGAGCCACATTGGGACATACATGATATTACATAAAATTTATAAAAGGGTATGCGCATATCATTGCGCCAATGGAGAAACTTCTCAAGAAAGATATCATATTTCAGTGGCATGAGGACTATCAACAAGGGTTGGACACCTTGAAAGAGAAGATGGTCACAACACCTATACTAGTATTCCCAAATTGGGAAAAGACATTTCATGTGCATATAGATGCATCAACCATAGAACTTGGAGATGTTCTGGTGCAGGCTGAGGTACCTACAAATTTAGAGGATAAATTCCCTGATGCGTAGTTGTTTTCAGTACAGATAGTTGATGAATATTTTTCTCACATCATTGAATACTTGAGTATAGGGGTTGCACCACAGGATTTTAACACCGTGCAGAAGAAAATTTTGGTTGTTAGAGTTTTAGATTATTAATTTATTGCAGAGAACATATATAAAATGGGCTCATACAACATTTTGAGAAGATGTATATTAGAGCATGAAAGAACTATAATTTTAGCAAAAGACCATGAAGGAATAGTTGGAGGACATTATCCAGGAAAATCTACTGCACAGAAGGTATTGCGCATAGGACAATCAACCTCACCAAGTATAAACATGGACAATCGACCTCACCAAGTATATATATATATATAGTGTACCATAGTAGATGCTAGATAGAAAAATGACAAAACCAAACAAAAAGAGAAAAAGAAAGAAAAACAAACACAAAAATACAAACCACAAAAAATACAAAAACACAGAAAAAGTTGTGCGTAGGAGTTACCACGTCAGATATCAGAATACAACGGGCAGTAAAAATAAAATTTGGCGCGAATGTACGAAGAAAGTGAAAAATGACCGCAAAAAGGTCTATAAAGGGCGAAAAGTGCACAATTATTCAACACTTAGTGAATTTTGAGCTCAGAGTGATTAGAAGAATTTGTTCCCTAATTTCAAAATCGTCATCATATCCAGGTCACCCGACAAGGTCAGAGGCACAAGGAAAGGATACAACCCGTGACCATAGTCGAGTTCGAGAATGTGACCACCTCGGAGCTAGATTCTAGTAGCCTGACGCGAGTTGAGGAAGAGTTCCCTACAACATAGCAAAGAGAGGTAGGGAAGATCTTCGTGTTTGGGAATGGGGTTTTAAACCCTAACCTCGAAGAGATTACAATACCTACTGACATAGAGGAACCAAGAGTGTCCCAGACACGAGAAGAAGTCCAGGTCAAGGACATAACAGACTAGCCAGAATCACCTAAGGATGAGGAGGGTGCAGAAGCCACCGAGGCAGGCACATCCATGGCGGGGAAGAAAAGAAAGACCCCCAACAGTCTATAAATTTCCTTACAATTTATTCTAGACACAGTCCCCACTATCGAGGACATGTTGGGGAAAGTGCCCAAGTTGCGCTACGTGGACCATGATGTACGCGACGTAGAAAAGTTCCTAGAGCTCTTCGAGGAAAACTATATGGTCAACACAATGGATATTGGACCCCTAGGAAGGCCATTATTAGAGCCCACACAGTGGATTATGGGGCTATACAACTCTGACATAATGAATTTGTTGGACATTCCACACTTCAGGCGGGGAACAAATGTTGGCCTATGCGTTAAGAAATTAGTGGCCCGGGTCCATGTGGGAATCCTATGGATGGAGAGGCCCATACAGATAGATGTGGCACTCATTGCCAAGATTACAGGATTACCCATAGTTGGTGTGTAGCCAGAAGAGTTTTTGGAAAACAAGGCCCAAGAGAAGGAACTGGCAGAGCAGGTAAAGGCACATTTCGACACAATGCGGGTAAGTAGAGGCCTCATTATAAAAGAAATCAATGATGACTTGACGAGGTTCGACAACAAATTGATAGCGTGCAAGATACTAAGGAAGTGTCACCAAAAGGAAACCCCTGCAGGTGTAATCACAATGGCAACGCAATGCGCAAAAAGGATGATGTTCAACTGGGCACAATACTTACTGAACCAATTCCTACTGGACTACCATGACATGCAAGATAATGGAACTGAGTTCCATTACTCTTGGCTGATGATATTGGTCGCTCTCATAGGGTGGTAGGAGCCCAAGTACACTGCCTTCATCACCAAGATGGGGAAGTGCTACACAGCTAGGTAGAGTCCCTCTGGTAGGTGAAGGACAACAAAGCGCAGTAGGAAAACAACATGGTGTTTTCCATGCTTCTAGAATAAATTAAGCAATGCACTACCAACACATGGTGCATCCTAAGGGAGGTTGCGTAGGAAACAGAGGGGATTGTGAAGTTCAAGGCATCCCGACACCATACATGGATCCAAGTTGTGAGGGATCCCAAGCGACCATGATTGAATATGTAGTACAGCGTGACCAGGGAGGAAGTGAAGTGGATCATCAAAGATTATCGTACACAGTGGCATCAACCAGTAACAAAAACCACCACCAGGACAGGTACAATGTAGTCTGCTAAGCCTAAAGACACAACTGAGGCATGCTCATCAGCATGAACAAGGAATCTAGCTGGTAATACTCAGACAACAACAACGTGAACAATGCTAAGTGGGAGCACAATCCCGAAAAAACTAAGGAGAATGCCCACAATAGTGAAAATAGGAAGCCAACCACAGGCTGAGATGAAGAATCCAACACGAGGTCAGCAAGAAATAGGCCCATGAACAACTAGTGGGGCACAACCCTCACAGTCAGTAAAGGAGACCGTGCAAGGAATATATGCGCGCGAAAAAAGGAAATATGACACAGAGGACCCAGATATCACCCTCACTTGGGATGATGCAGATCTTGTCACAAACAAGGTCCAAGACATGAGTGAGGAAGCGGTCAAAACAACAGAGGCATAGAGAGAGTGAATCATGGCCAAGCTAATATAATTCCATGAGAATATACAATAGCTATGGGGCCACGCATAATCTCAGGCTACCGCGAAGTAGTAGAAGGCAGTAACGAGGCTACCTATGCAGAAGCAACATGAAGAGACAGTACAATTTGTCAACCAGAGCAGTGACACATTTGTCATCACACGTGAAATGGTCAGGTTGGATCCTGAAACAACACAAACACCACTGCAGGAAGTCGAAGAGATGGAGATAATAATGGCACAGATACCCACGAAGGATCTATATGGGATACAAGAGAGTGTCATGAAGGAAGTGCAGTCGAGGGCCCACACAGATGCCACCAACCTAGAGGTGAGCAGAGGAGTCATGGAAATTCTACAAATTACATGTGACCAGCTGACTGCAGAGAAAGAAGAACAAAAATATTGTGCGGACAGGGTCGAGCAGGGAGTGACTGCAGCCTATAACAAGATCCCAAACAACATCCAAGTAGAAGAGCCCAACACAATGAAAAAGATTGATCACATTGTGCAAACAATTGATAAATACTGGAAGGAGATCGAAAACCTCAAGTAAAAACTCATTCCTATGACTGCCCTAGAGGTGAAAGAATAAAGGAGACAGGAAGCTACAGGACAAGTGGATGAAATGAAAAGACAAGTCAATGTAATTGTGGACTTGTTTGATAGGGAAACGTAGTTGTGGACAGTATTGGAGGAAGATGAATAGGTCCGGCAGTGGGACTAAGAAGAAGGAAAGATAAGCATAGCCATCCAGGACCTCAATCAGAGGCAGAAAATAATGAATATCACCGAGCGTCTCAAGGGAGCACAATACATGGAGAAGCTTCAAGCAGATCTAATAGCAGTGCAGATGCAAAGGCAGGAGAGACAGGCACAGATGGAACCTCTCGAAGAGCTAGCAATGGATATTATCGCACAGTTGGAGGAGGAAAATAAGAACATGGTGCAAGCACATGTAGAGTGTGCAGAAATGATCCAGGATAAGATCACAACTCAAGCATTAGAAGCGCTCACAGAAAATGCCATGCAGGTCCAATCACGAGGAAGGGAACTTGCAGACAAGTTCCATAGTCTAGCTGAGGCTATCAAGGGAGCGCACAAAGCCTAGGTGGCTTGGGTCGAGCCACATGTCAGTGTTGGGGGCTTGTCGGGCGAAGGCCCATTTTGGGGAAGAGGCTATTGTTGGAAAGAAAACAATTAAGTGGGAGAAATACAGCTGGAAGGAAAAGCAGCACGTGCAAGGAAAGCATGCAAGGCGTGCATGTAAGGAAACCTAACTACATTAGGGTTAGGGTTTTGGTAAGATATTGTAATGGTTGATAAGACAAGAATAAGTAAAAAATAAGTACCTAGGAGGTCTAGGTCATGATGGATAGGGAAAGGATGTGTTTTTGGAGGCTCTAACATGTAAGAGAGGAATTTTTTGTGAAAATATTGTAATATCGATCATCTTTTTGTAAGTTGTTGAGTTGTAGGAGAGTTAAGAAACTCAATCCCGAGGGTTAGATCTCAGGCTGAGGAGCCTGGTGCGATCTAGTCATCCTAATAGGGGTCATAGGGGCCTGTTGAGATTGTAAGATCAGAAAATGTAATGCGCATAACGCCATGACTTTGGAGAAACTATAATAAAATATATTGAGATCCAAAGCTTTGTGGATGTATTCCAGGAGGGGGTGAACCACAATAGATCATGTGTTATGTGACTTGTTTATTGCTTATGTATTTTCTGTCCATGGTAAACTCTTAGATAAATTTCTTGATGAAGTAGTTATATCTGTTGTTTTACATGCATGGATAAAGGATGACAGTATATTAAATATAGATGGATGAAATAGTAAATAAATGAAGATCACAAAGTATAATCCTAGATCCCCACTCATTCCCAGACTGCAAGCACTTGAGCGTTGCAGTCACCCATAGAACTATCTCGGGTGAGATTGCGCAGTACACTTTGTGTGTTGTGTTGCCTTCTAGTTTACTAGGAGGGGCGATAGTTTTAGAGGGCTTTATTGGAAGCTTGTTTATATCTAAACATGGGTCATCCCAAGAGGTAGGAAGAGAGAGTAAAAACCCAAAAAATAGGGATACTTCTAATGAGTCCTTAAAACTTGATAAGATCAATACGTAGAAATCCCTAATTAAAAGGAAAAAAATGTATTATATCAATAAAAGGAAAGAGCAACTTTCACAACTATCTAAGCTTGAACCTACGAAGTTCTGGAGGAAAATTGTAATCCACAATACTAAAGAAAATAATATATGATTTCCTTAAGGGATTGGAATTCCTACCTTAAAAGTATTTAAGAGTTCCATAATGTCATGGACACCATTCATATTGTCCCTACAGAAGATGGAATTTTTCCTTTGAATTACATAGAGTTTGGAGTTAAGCGGCTTGCAAATGGGAAAGCTAAGGACATTGAAGGCTACCAAGCTAAAATTTTGAAAATCAGAGGGCCTATCCTCATCTCTCACATACATAAGCTCTTCAATTTAGTAGTCAAGCAGGGCTTCCCTAAACCCTAGATGAAAATCCTCATTGTTCCTATCTTTAAAAATGGGGATATAAATATTCCCTCTAATTATAGGACCATTATGATTAGTCTGATTTTTTCCAAGCTTTATGGAATTATTTTGGAAAAGAAGATTAACCTTCGGCTAGAAATTCATGGTAAAAGAGCTAAATGATAGGATAAGTTTAGTATATATCATTCAAGTGTGGAGCATCGTGTTACCTATAGGATCATTGCAGAGGAGTTTCACAATACTAAAACCAAACTTTTTTTTGTTTTGTTGACTTTAGAAAAACTTTTGATTCGGTTCCCGGGAAAAACCTTTGGGATAGGTTGGGAGAGATAAAAGTTCCTTTCGAGTTGAGGGATACTACAATAAGTTTGTATGAGAATGTTATTTCCAATTTTAAGAACATTGAGGGATGGCCGAAAGATATTAACTGCAATATTGGAGTCAAGCAAGGTTATCCCTTGTCCCCTACCCTTTTTTGCATATATATTGACAAGTTAGAATATTTCTTAGAAGAAGTAGGTTGTGTTGGCCCTACTCTCACTAGTATAGTCATAAATATTATTCTTTATGTTGATGATATCATTCTTATGGTGAGGATTCCCCACGATCTTGAAAAGCAACTAAGAATCCTCAAGGAGTTTTTCTCTAATACGGGTATGACTGTTAATACTAACAATACTAAGGTCATGATCATTAAATCCAATAAGATCACTTATGATACCTTTGTATGTGACAACAACAACTTGGAGGAAGTGACTTCATACAAATATCTTGGAATTGATATTCACCACAAGCTGAGCTAGAATTATAGCATTGAGAAAAGGATTATTGAGGGATGGAAAGCTTATTATGGGATTGAAAAAAATTGTCAATTGTCTGATCTTTGGATATGGGATAAGAAGAAAATCCTCCTTGAGACTCTTCTTACACCTATTATTCTATATGGATGTGAATTCTGGGGATGCAGTATCTCTCGTGAATCTTGGAGAAAGATAAAACAAATCCAAAAGATTTTTATAACCTATAATCTCAAAATTAAAGGAAATACGACCTATCCCATCCTCCTCTTAGAGGAAAGTCTTTCCCCCATTGAGAGCATGACTATGACTAGATACCTAATGTATAATAACATGTTAACAACATGGAAGACAAGAGGATTCCTAAAATTGCTTCAAAATCCAGTTGTAACCTCTTTCAACTCAAGCGAGGATGGCATAAAAATGCCTAGTCTTGGAGAAGCCATTGGGGAATCATGGAAGAGAACATTTTACATAATAAGGATACTATTAAAAATATTATTAAATAAAAATTTAGGGAGAAAATGTGGTGTGACAAAGAGTTAGAGGAAAAAATAAAATTAAGGTATTATGAGGAAGTAATCAACCCTAACCTATAAGATCGAAATTATCTCTCCATTTTGACAAGTGTAAAGAAAAAAATAAGCATTT
>SNQJ01S0121866.1:26975-45703 GCA_010110895.2 Picea sitchensis | reverse complement strand
GTAGCCATATGGATGTTATAGCGAGTACAGGGGTTATTGAGAGGCATTGTGGGGTCCATCTTGCATTGCTCATCATATTCCATCATTATGAGCCATTCCACATAGGTTTTCTTTGGTTCTGTTGCATTCCGGCGATTTCCATAATTTTGACTATTTTGAGCTATAAGTTAATTGAATTCACTGAAGAGGTCATTTTGGGCACATTACTTGGAGGAACCTCTTAGTATAATATCTCATTGGAATCAGGAGAAGCAACACTATAGGATGGGATGGTGAGAAGTGACTTTCAGTGGCCAGGGAAACCACAAGGAGAGATAAGGTGTTTTTCAGAGGTAAAAAGGTTAATTAATTAATTAAAGTGATTTAATTCATTAATTAAATATTAATAAAATGAAATTCACTTTGGAGGGACAAGGAGAGAAAAAAGTATAAAGGAAAGGCAAGGGCCTCTACTCATCCATTCATGTATGTCTATCATTTTGATATCTGGCTTTTAGCTAGTGAGCCTGGCATTGGGGGTTTTGAGGGTTTTGACTTAACAAACCCTAGAGGACGATTCAGTGGTGAAAGATTCCACCTAGCTTGTCCCAAGCTTGGTCTCGGAGATGCAATACGCTCCCACACCATTCTAGTTCCAGATCTACTTAGTTGCATGAGGATTTTACATCAGTTACATGTGTAGATAGAGAGAGGGCGCACCAGTTGAGGGTTTCCAGCAAGAGGGGCGCACCATCTATTGAGGGAGGATTCATTCTAGTTGAGGAGAAGAGATTTCGGAAATTCTTGGTTGTTTCTAGAAGCATTTCAATGGAGGGTTTATTTATATTGAGATTGGGACGATTTCCCAAGAGGAGGGCACACCATTTCTTGGAGGGTGGCTAGATCCAAGGGTCTAGCAGGTCCTTTGATGATTTGAGCACTTGGGTTTCCATTGTAGCGTCCCAATCTATCATTCTAGCCAATTTGTGGAGCCATTGGAGGTCTCTAGGAGAGAGGTTGAATTATTAGGGTTTCAACCATCCAGGAGGGCGCACCACACATTGGAGGAGATTCATATCCATAGGGTTTGAGAGGGATCTTGGAGATTCGGGCACCTGGGTTGTTCTTGCCATCACCCGATCTACTATTTGGCATCTTTGTTGGGGTGATTGGAAAAATTTGGTAGCAGGGCCACATTGTTGAGGAGCTTCAGCATTCCAGTCGGACGTGGCATCATCCAGTTAGGGTTTATGCACTTCATATGGCCAAATCTACCTTGGAATTGGTATTCATCTCTTATCCAACCTTTGGACGCTTATTTTGTATTGTTGGGAGCTTTTTATAGCAGCTCATACTTCTATCTTGGAGCCATCTGTTGAGCATTCCAGATCGGCATCTTCATTGTAGCAGGTTCCTCTATTTCATGAGTAAAATCATATTTGGAATGTTTTGGCTTGTCTATCATATTGCATATGGTTGAGGTATGTTCCATGATTGTATCTTCTTTTTTTTTGCTGCAACACACATATAAACACATCAGTAAAACCCTAAACGTAACTGTAAGAAAAGTGTTTGACAAAATACCACAACCAGAAAAAGATTTTAAAGACACCCAAAACCATGATGATCCTGGCATAATGGCTTGGGATCATTATAGTGGTATCAGAGCTTAAATCCTGCCAAACCTGAGGGATCTCACATATGGATAAATGGATAGTTGGGAAGAAATGGATAAGATAGCCTTTGAGATGACATGCTTGGAGATAATGTATTCTGGCCTTAGCGAGGAAAAGAGGGCTCTCATAACCTTTCTTCAGTACGTAGCCTTTAGAAAGCCCATTTGGAGCAAAGAGGATATCTTACACGGGATTATCATAGTAGATAAAAAGAAAAAAGAAGTAGATAGATGGATGGAAGAACAGAGAAACCCCACGCCCAGTAGGAGAACGCAACCTTGTTACAGTTGCAAGGGGTCGTGGGAACCAGATCATAGGTGCAGGGATCAGGACCAGAAGCACACTATTGAGGCACGCTATGACAGTGATGATGAGATGAGTGAGGATGGAGTGATAGATGATGATTTGGGACAGTCTGATGATGATAGTGACTCTTTCACAGAGGCTAGTGATAGTGACTCTTGTACAGAGGATGATGTTACTAGCACGCTTGAGGAGGATTATGACCCTTGTATAGTGGATAGACAGTCGGGCGGACCAGATGATAGTACCAGTACTTCAGCAGGAATATCACATGGTTTTGATGACCTTATGCCCCATCAGAGTTGTGACACTAGTGAGGACTCACACGTATTAGCACCTACAGATGACTAGCCTCCTATGGTGGCCATGACACATCTATCGTCTTTTCAGACATCCATGATAGCCACGCCATAGGAGGATATCAGTGGCATGTCAGATATGATTGAGGAGCCTTGTGTGAGGGATGCACACCACAGACATGTAGATCCACCGATCCAAAAGGAGACACGGGACATGTAGGTAGTTGATCCTACACTTATAGATTAGCATGAGGAAATTGAGTCACAGTTGATCCTACACTTATAGATTAGCATGAGGAAATTGAGTCACATCTTTGGAGACTCCATTAGTTGACAGATTGTGTAGATTGACAGTTTATGGAGCATCTTCCGTGATCAACCTGTATGGGATGAGGCATACACTCTTTAGTATTCGTGGATGACCATATATGTGTTTGGACACAACTATAAGGATCCAAGCCGCCATGATAGCAGCGTGCTGAGTGCAATACAGGATGCCACAACCTGCCAATCGGATGCGCAGATTAAGAGGGAGCCAGCGCATTGAGGGATGATGTGCCACGATGGGCATACCCAAAGTGGGCAATAGACAAGAAAGTAGTTCAACACTTTTTATTCTGTAGAGAGTGTTGTTGAGTATTTTAGTGATGGCACTAGAAGTGAGATACATGAGGGGGTACTCTTCAAGATGACTATGATCGTGGGTCACACTAATTTGAAGGTGATGCTTGAGAAGGAGGCTATGACTCTATGATAGCCACTGATGTTTGCATTGATGACATGCTTGCATTGATGGCAGATTACTACTAGAGAGTATTAGTGGCATATGGTAATTCGGATGAGGGAATTGCCATGGATGATTTTCTACTGTGAGAGAGTATCTGTGATGAGGACCCACTACCAACAACATGTTGACTGACAGAGATTATCTATTGAGGGCTGGTGAGATGTATCATGAGGCTTTGAGGGAGAAGGAGCTGGAAGTAGACCTGACCACTGTGATTTGTTAACTCGAGGATTCTGCGAGGCACAACAAACCACCCTTCAAGAATCGTAGTCTGAATAAAATGAGTCTCTTGGAGAAAAATTCACGAGACCCACTTCATCCTCGCCTTATGGACACTCATATGTGTATCACCAACCACGCTGATAGAAGCTGCTGGTGATTCATCGAGGAGCACCAGTTGATGGAGACACTTCCATTTGTGTTCGAGAGCAGTTGACTCAGAGGTTGATCCGAAGCATGCCCAGATCTACATTTCTATCATGAATCTACCTGAGACAACATGAGTATGTCAAGCATACAAAGGATTAGTGATAGCCTCACGTACTCTGCTGCGTGGTGGTGGGATTTAGAGGGGTGTGTCGCTTACGTGGAGGAGACACTAGGGAGCATGCGATGTCTTCCCTTTGGCAACAACACTTGGATATGAGAGAGCACCTTCACCATATCACCAGCTGCATGAGAGATGAGAGATGGAGGTTGGTTGACCAACGATTGGGGGAGTTACTGGCTGTTCAGACAAAGCCACATGGCCAAAGAGTGCTATTAGGGCAATAAAAGACTTTGGTCAAATCCTGGATTGACTCGAGTATGGCAATATTTTTCAGTTTCATGGCCGCCTAGATGCCTCCCGCATCTCTTTCACACTTTATCATGGACAACAACATGAGTGGAGGAGATAGACAGGCAGAGGGCATGGAGGCATGGGCCGGTATCCACTGAAGGAGCACTTTACAACATCTCACAGGATAGATGGATCTCAGTAGGCAACCGGGCTTGAGACTTGATGAGTGATGCAGAGCACCATAGGCCGAGGATAGCAGATGAGCACTGAGGGCTTATGACAATGATCAGTCCGACACCTGAGCAGTTAGAGGAGGTTGAAAGTGATAAAATTCCAAGATTTCCATGGATCCGGGGGTTCACTTGGTGAGCAAGGTGTTTCACTACATGGAGACCCAGGTTGAGCCAGAGAACCACACACTCCACCAAGGCCCATTTGGAGGGTCCTGTAAGCATTTGTCTAATAGAGAGAGCTTGCACTCAACTAAGTCAGCTGGAGGAATCATGATTCTGTCTAATAGAGAGGTAACTTTCGTTCCTTGATCATCATGATAGGGACACGGATGGTGACATGTACTTTTCAAATATTTCCTTTATAGATAAATTCTGGACAACATGTCTAATGGTCACAGATGAAGAAGAGGATCTAGGAGAGGAGTGAATATGGGTGCAGTGGGGAAGACAATCATCAAAGTAGTGCAGGGCCAGCATGTGATCTTCGAGAGAGGTTAGCATGGGACCCGGGATTAGGATTGAGCATTCTAACCTGACAAGGGAGAGTGGACTATTGCAGGAAAGTTATTCTAACTTTCCATTGAGCTTCACTGCTGAGGATGATCACTTACTGGTGTCTCAATGAGGTCTGCAACACTGTCAGCATCAACATGAGCAAATGGATGGAGGTCAGTAGATCTTTTAGAGACTTTGGGATGGATTCATTCCCTGGGATGAGGCCATGTGTCATATGAAGAAGACTCCTGGAGTTGGTATATTTTAGGGCTATGACTTCCTGTGGAAGAAGTGCCCATGGACGATATGGGGACCCGTGGGGTAGAGTGCACGAAGTGTTCATCTTGATGGTTCTACTCTGTGTCCCACGGGTGGACATGGCATCCTAGTATTTTATTTGAGGGAATTTAATAGCTTCAGGAGACGCTAATTTTCTAGCAGGAGGACCAGAATGTCCCTCACTTTGGGACATCATCATACAAGAGAGGGTTTATGACACCGAGTAGCCACGGATCTATAGTGAATACATGGGTTATTGAGAGGCATCGTGGAGTCCAGCTTGCATTTCTCATCATGTCTCATCATTATGAGCCATTCCAAACATGTTAGTCTTCTTTGTTCTCGCATTCAACGATTTACAATTTTGACTATTTTGAGCCAGGTTAATTTAATTCACTTAAGAGGTCATTTTGGGCACATTACGGAGGAAACTTCTCACTAGAATATTTCATTGGAACGAGAAGCAACAAAATGGAGAGGAGAAGTGACTCTCAAGCAGCTAGGAAGCCAACAAGGAGATAAGGTGTTTTCGAGGTAAAGGTTAATTAATTTAATTAGTACTAATTAATTCAATTAAATATTAAATAAAATGAAAGTCACTTTGGAGGGACAAGGATATAAACAAGTATAAAGGAAAGGTAAGTACCCTTACCATTCATTCATGTATGTTCATCATTTTTGCTATTTTACTAGTGAGCCTAAATATTGGGGGTTTTGAGGGGTTGGACTTAACAAACCCTAGAGGATCTATATCTTGGCAGAAACATTCCACCTATCTTGGTCTCAAGCTTGATCCTGGAGATGACACCCCCAATAACATATTCTAGTTCCATCTTAGCTGCGAGGGCTCCACATTGCTACATGAAGATGAGAGAGGGTCACTGGCTGAGGTTTCCACCAAGAGGGTGCACCACCACAGGGAGCATTCCATTCTACTGAGAGTAGTAGATTTGGGAATCTGATAGCTGGGTTTCCTTGCAAAAGCCCTTGCACTTGGTTGTTTCCTGCCATTTCAAAGAAAGGGTTTTGTATTGAGAGTGGGACGACTTCCCAAGAGGAGGGTGCACCATTCTTGGAGAGTGTGGACCAAGGGGGTAGTCCTTTTTTTTATGATGATGCCTATACTTGCTCCATACTGCATCTCATCATTCTAGCCCATTTGTGAGTCATTGGAGGCCCCTTTCTAGGAGAGGTTGGAATGGTTAGGTTTCAACCATCCGTGAGGGTGCACCACACATTGAGGAGACGTCCAGATCCATAGGTTTCGTAGGATCTTGGAGATCTCACCCCAAGTTGTTCTTGGGCCAATTTATCTACTGCTTGACATCTTTTCTTGGGGTGATTGACACATTTGGTGTTGTGGTCAGCATTGCTTGAGGAGTCACATTCAGACGGCATCATCCCAGCTTAGGTTTGAACCATACCTAATTCGACCTACTTCCTGGCATTGGTATTCATCTCTTATCCAGCCTTGGAGGCTTATTTGTATTGTCGTGAGAATTTTGTAGCAGCTCATACTTCTATCTTGTATCCATCTGTTGAGCATTCCATTCCAAGATCTTCATGTAGGTGTTCCCATTTCATGAATCATATTTGGGCTTTTGGGTTTTATTCATCATATTGCATATGGTTGAGGTATGTTCCATGATTGTATATTCTGTTATTTGTTTCAACACACATAAACACACATCAGAAAACCCTAAATGTAACCTAAGCAAAGTGTCGACCTAAATACCACAAACTTAAAAGTTTTAATAAGACACCAAAATCGTGATGATACTGGCATAATTAATGGATTGGGATCATTACACTTACCAATACCATCGATGCCTAGAGATTGTAGAGGAGCATCCTTTGAAGCTTTTGTTCCAATTTCCTGGTGGGATTAAGCATCTGCATATATATAGTATTTTTTGTGTTATCAACCTCTTGTGGTATCAAGAGAGTTGCATCACCCTCTCCTTTTTTTCGATTGAGAATCCAATCCACCTTTGGAGTGGTATGCCTTCATATGATTTTTACCATTAATACCATTCCTCACCTCCAAAGGAGTAGTCCCCAACTTTTTAACCCATACTTTCTTATTTAATTTAAGCTCACAATCTGCAACAAGATGTCCATATCTTTTACACCTAACAAACTTTTAAGGGAAGTCTTGAGTAAGCCAGAGTCTAGGTGTAAGAATGAGAACCACATTGAATAAATATCTCTTCTCCTGGACCCTCCTAGAGGTCCAAACCAATAAGTATTTGACCAATGGTCAAAATCCTTTCCCAATAAAATTTATGCTAGTTTTCGTAAATGTTTCTATGGTGTTCCCAATTTCTTTAATGAGAGCTTGTGATCAAATCTCTAAGGGTAAACCAAGAAGCTTAACCAAAACATGTGTAATGAAGGATTTCTCCAAATTGGCATCAAAGGAGGGGCTCCACTCCTTGAGAATTAGTAGAGAAGATTCCCATTTCCAAGATTGCCTTACTGTTACCTCTGCATCCTAGGCAAACCAAAATGTGAAAACCATCCACCCTTTGATTAATACATGCAATGGAGAGTAGTAACCAATGGATAACTCCCATGCCAACTTTAACCAATCTCTAAGGTTTTCTCTCCCATTCTCCTTCCCTATAATTTTAAAAAATCATCAAATATAATATCAACATTAAGGTATAATGTAAACATTAAGTTTTCAACTTGAATATATAATAATAAAACATCAAATATAATATTAACAAAAATCATCAAATATAATATCAACATTAAGGTATAATGTAAACATTGAGTTTTCAACTTGAATATATAATAATAAAGAAGAATCTAATAAATCTTAAAGTGATTTTGATTGAGGTTAAAAACGACTCCGTTTGATTTATTAAAACCATTAAAACTAGTGCAAAACGTCTATATTCTTTACGGTCATTATCATGGAAGCAAAAAGCATTTCTTCATAGAAAAAACAAAAAGCAACTTTTGAATTTTCTTACACACATGTCGTTTATAGAAAAAAGCAAAAAACAACTCAACTGAATTTTGAACTTTTTGAAAAAACATTTGTATGACTTCAGATTTTAATGGCTAAGCGGTTTGTGCATAAATCCCTCGCTCATTTGTTTACGTTCTGCTCACTCGCTCTCTGTCTGCGTGGTGCGTTTGTTCTCCTGGAGAGCTCTCTCCGTGTGGTGCGTTTGTTCTCGTGTAAATCTCTCTCCGTGTGGTTTGTCTTTTTTATGTGTCTCTGTGTTTTTGTATGTGTTTTTGTATGGTTTGTCTCTGTTTTTGTATGTGTCTCTGTGTATGGTGTGTATTAATTTGTGGATGTTCTGTAATTTTGTGGCATCTGTGTCCGAGAGTGTGAGATCATTGAGAGGAAACTGGCAGAAAAACTTTTGGAAGCAAAGAAACTAGAGACATGGAGTTCAACTTATGGAGATCTCATTTTTTTTATAGTAAGTTAAAATCGTTTTCATCCTCGTCCTAATTTGATCGATTTTATTTGATGCATCTAGCGATTCAATTTGTTCTTTAAAATTTGAATTCTAATTTGTGAATTTATGATATATCCATTTTATTTGATGCATCTAGCGATTCAATTTGTTAATTAAAATTTGAATTCTGATTTGTGAATTTTTGATATGAATTTGTAATCACAGAAGGAAGGAATTATAGTATTGGGCACGGCTTGGCAGTTTGGGTAGCAGCAATTGCAAGTGCTCAGCAGTTGAGAATTCTGAAAAGGAGAATAGAAAATGGCGAGACGCTCCATCGTCACCATTAGGTAAATAAAACTATCCTTTCTTTCTGGCTAAGTTTCTTTGAACCTTTTTCCTTTCCAATTAGATGCTCTTCTTTATTAAACTAGAACTTCTATTTTCATCCAGAGTCCCAGAGGTCTTTTTTATTAAACTAAAACTTCTATTGTATATCTATGTATTCTAACGGACTCACACATTGCCATTAATTTTAAAATGAATCATAGGATATCCTTTAAAATATATCAATTCAGCTTTCACCATGGTAAGGATTGTTAAAAACATTATCCGAAAATGATATGAGGATAATAAATTGTGCTGTGGTAAAAAGGACAATAAACAAAGAGAAATGCCGAAATGTATTACACATGAAAAGAATAAACTTTATAAGAAGCGAACTCATAGAAAGTTGCGTTGAGAAGAGTATCATACCTTGAATTGAGGTTAAAATCAGTAAACTGAAGCAAAATATGTCAAATGTATACATACAGGATTTGAACAAACTAAATCATCTTGAAATATATAGACACCTTAATCATAGAGGACTAGGGCCTCGCACTTTGGGTTTGAGGGTTGTAGAGTGAACATTTCCATGGGGGCTTGGGTTGAACTATAGAAGCTGAAAGTGATTGTAGTTCCTTAGATGGCTGAGTTGATCCTTTGGAATTTGAAGTAAAATTTTGTTTTTGTGCTAGTGGTGTAGCCTTTGAATATGGTCTTTGAGCGACAACTTTTGTGAGCCAGCTTCTTTTTGGCACATCTACTACATAACTTCCATTCCATTGAAGGTGTTTCCATCATGCCAATTTGCAATACCAATCTTAAGTCCCATGAAAATATTGGTGGAATATCTGATTTGTATACTGCATGAGGCTGAAAATTTGCTTGAGAAGTGACGGGTTGTTGATGGATAGGACTATCTCATCTGTATTCTGCATGAGGCTGAAAATTTGCTTGAGGAGTGAGGGGTTGTTGATGGATAAGACGGGTGTCATTTAACTGTTGAGCAAGGAGACCTCAAACCCCAGACGTAGAACCAAGAATTTTTTTATTATTATAAGGACTGTTGAGGGGGTGAGGGACTTATGGAACTCGTCTCAATTGTTTTGGAAAACCATCCCACAAAATATCTTCAATGGCAGCAGCTCCAAGTGGTTTAAGATCATGGTCTAACTGCTGTCAAAAGGACGGCTACCCTTTTCTGTTTGCAATCCATAAATCAGCAGGACAAAAATTCTCCATATATCTCAGCAAAAATAAACATCTTTTGTGTTTTCTGGAAAACTCGTCTTCTAGAATTGTAAACTGAGCCTGCGATAGGCTATCTTTGGGCAATAGATACAGGTCTTGGATTACTTTCAGTACTTGCCAAGCCATCATCCGATTTAGCTTGTTGAGATTTAGAAGCTTTCTTTTTCTATTTCCCTTTTTATGATTGTCGATACTACTTGATCTAATAGAATTCCCTCAGTCTAAATGGTAACTTGGTTTACATCAAGCTGTGAATTCTTCTTTAGCCCAGCTTCATGAGCCTCTAGCGGTTCTCTTCATTTGTCTCGCTCAGCACATTACCTTGCAAGCCCACGCACAAGATGCGACAAATCCAGCTTTTCGAGCACCAATATCACCATTTCGAAACTGAGCAGAGATGTCTTTAAATGTTGAAAACTGTTGCTCACTGCCTCTGTTGTACTTATTTACACCATGCTCATTGCCTCTGCTGTAATTATTTACACCATAATTGTATGCTAGCTCAAGAAATGTTGCCTCTTTCCTCATTGGCATATCCAGCATTGCGATTGTATACTCATACGAAGGGTTATTTGATTTTCTTAAGAGCTTCATCCCACATGTCTTTTCGTGAAAATTGATGGCTTGATCAAGAGCCCCAACGCGAAGCATGATTTGACAGTGATTCTGGTACTGGACTTCCTTGAATAAGCTCAAACAGGTAGCCGTCTGGATCCTTTACAAAAGCTATTACTGCACTCTCCGTCTGGATCCTTTACAAAAGCTATTACTTCACTCTCCCCTCTAACAGGACTTGATTCTCTGGTGACATTACCTCCCTTAGCTCGAATTTTCTCAACCAACTTGTAACTATCTTCAGTTGCAATTGAAAAATGTCCAAATCCTGTGCCATAACTGTAGGGCGTTCTCCAGTGCTGCTGCTACAGAATCTAGGTATTTTCTGCTGGAATTTATGGCAAATAATTGGCCCAGATTGTCATAACTCTGCCTCTATGATATGCTGGAGAACACATTACTAAACTAGTGTAATAGATCATTCAACCTTCCCAAAAGTCCATTGCTTTCCAAGCAACTCTTGTGACAAAGAGCATATTGAGCTTCTTCTGGAACTGCAAAACCATAAATTTGTGATTCATCTGAAAGTTTTTCGCCATGACACTATCCATTTCTGAGCTCATTTTCCCGATGCGAAAAAGTTGGGTAACATCTGGCTCCTACTTGGGGACAAGTGTTCTTCTCGAGAAAACTTGAGAATCCCAGAGTCATCAAATCTTCAATACTCCATGAATGCAATCCTCCTTACCCCTGTGCTTGATCGCCATAGAAAACAGAGAAACATTGAAATCCAAGTGTGTGTTTGTTGACTTATACATCACTATTGAGCGAAGAAAATTCCTGGGAACCTTTCTCTCACTAGCCCATAAAACCTCAAAGCGCCGATTGAACTTTTGACGACAAGAATCTCCAAAATATGCACAAATCTTCCTCACCGCCTTTGAAACATAAGGGACAGGTCCCAAGAACTCATTTTCCTTCCTTTCGCCACCATTCATAGATTTTATCTTCAAATTGCGAGACGGATTCCCACTTCCCTGCTCATCATAATTTTTGCATACTTCTGTTGCACAACTGGAATGCAGGCCCCTATCGTCCTTGTTTGATACAGTAGTTAGCACCAAATCATTATTCATATCAAGATCTGACAATATAGGAGATGTTAGTACCTGTCCTGTTGCAAGTTTTGGATCTATAAATTGCTGGCCATGCACAGGTATCTCTGATAGTTGCATAAACTGGCCCTAGTTTTCCACCTGCTGACTTGTAAATGTATGCAACTCCCACTTCTTTTTTATCGACTGAAAACACTGATATCCATTTATAGTGTCACTGCTGGGTGTTCCATCAAATGAAAATGAAAATCTCGGATTACCTGCCTGCCTAGTCCGGGCCATGTTCTAAAATTCAGAAAGAATTTCGATATTCTGAACCGTTTCTTCATCATTTGGTACTTGTGGAAACACGACCCCATACAAACATGTATCTTCCTTGGGATGAGGATCTATCCAAAGGCAAATACCTTGATCTCCATGGACCAAATCACCTTTTCCATGCTCACCTTTTTGAGAGCTAGTATACTCATAAAAAAATGGGAGGGAAATCAAAATGTATCAAATAAGACCTATTGCTATTATACCTCAGCTCAAGTAGCAAGTCTATTCTAGTTTCACTATCCGCCATTTTAGAAGCAATGCAGATATCTTCACTGTCCCTACAAGCAATCCTATTTGTTTTTGGCCTTTCTGGAACCGCCAAAATACTATTGTCCACATATGCTAAGATCGTATAATACTCTTGATTCCAATCTGAAAGCCAAGTCCCTTCTTCTGGATCTGCAATATCCTCTTCAATGATGGCAGTAGTGTTGCCCTATCGAAGTTATGGATGCCAAATTGGAAAGGAAGTCGTACCACCAATTTCTATGAGAACAGGGGTGTCATCATGTCCATCACCCTCATATCTAGCATGCGAAAATGATGTTGTGCTGATATCCATACCAGAACAGGGCACTGTCCACCTTCCAATGCATGATTATCATCAATTTCTTCAGACTTGATTTCTTCTGGGACATCACAGAACTTCAGATGTGGGATATTTTCTTTAAGAAGACAACAAACAGAAGTATCATCAAAATGATGCACATATGTCTCAGGGACAGTGATATCATTAATACATTCAAGATTTTGCACATCATTGTAGTCTCCAGGGTTGCATTCGTGGATGCTTTCAGTTTATTTGTGGCCATTTCCTCCCTTTTCACACTTAGGGTCCCTTTTAGAATGTCATTCATCACCACTGTTACTGTCACAAAAGCGTTCTTTTGGGGCAGCAAAAACGTCATTTCACAGTTCAGTTTCTTCAAAGGGCAGAGTGAGAGTCTCTTCTTTACGCAGCGTTAGACTTGCATCCCTATTAAGACTAGTGGAAAATAGTGTGACCAAAGCTTCATTATTGAACTGTTTTTTCTTGTTTTCAACAGTGGCTCTAATATCAATGCCTGCAATACTATCTCGTTGAAATTCTGGGCACAAAACTTCACCTATAATAGCAGGAACACCCTTATGACCTTGAGCATCGCCCTCTCCATAATTGCCTTCAGGATCTGGAACACCATTGTCCACAGGGAGGTCATGAAGATTGTCTCTGCTCTCCAAAGGAACGTCTTCACTACCTTCAAAGAAACCACGTAGATCTTCCTCTTCTAGGGCTGTCAATAGCTCGTGATACATGTCTTCAAAACTTCGGAGCTGTGGACCCCAGCTCTTGTGAAATTCTTCAACAAATTTTTTGAAGGAAGGGATACTCTTTGGACTGCAAGAGCGCTTGATCCAATTCTTTTGCCTCTCCAAATGAGAGTAAAAACGTTCGTATCAAGAGATCTTCACGTTTTCCTTCTAATGTGGACACATACTTCACAAGTGACAAGATATGTGGAACAACACAACTAGGATCATCATTGAATCTTGGGAGATTCTTGACATATTTCGAAGGAGGCTTGTTTGGGTATCCTGGAGTGTCCTTAATATCCAGAGCAGGATACATTTCATGTAACTCCCAGGGAGCCATCTTTTGTTGTGTGCAAATTTTAACATGAGAGCTCAACAATAAATGAAATCTATGTACCTTATCACAATTGAGTCACCATGGTGAGCCGTAGACACCTTCACAATGATGCTTGTCTCACCTCACAAGCATAAAGTCTTCAAAATCTGTAAAGAACAAGGCCTTCATTCTTCCAATGGAGTCGCCAGGAAAAGATCTTCAAATTTGAAAACTCCTCCAATGTCGTCTTTTGGGAAATGGAATGTCTCCCTGGCAACGGCACCAAAAATGTTATCACACGAATTCACACTTATAGACATAAAGTTCGAAAGCTCAAATGTGATCCTGTGTAACCAAGAGGGAGGCCATTGTCACCTCATCAATCCCTCTTTTACTTCAAGCTAGCTCTTCTCTGACTCAAGGGGGGTTTGAGATTGCTAGGAATTAGGGCAATGAAACTCAAGATGTCGTGGAGAGCAAGTCCAGGAAAAATGTTTTTTTGTAAGATTTAGGGTAATAAGGAAAGTGGTTAGAGGTCTGGAGATCAGTTGTAATGTTCCCAAGCTGTTTGCCGCCTGGAATAAGGTTTCTTCTTGCTGATTTTAGGCGCTTCAGTTGTGGGTTTGTTTCATATTTGTATTTTTTGACATTCTCATGGTTTTACAGCAATATAATAAAAAGACATAGCGCAGCAAGGAGATGACAAGATACAGAATTCAACACAAGAAATACCAACAACTTCAGATCTGACCTTTATTTAATTAGTAAGCTGATCTCCATATATGGAATCTTCAAATCTGGAATAGTACAGTGAGAATATGAAAGTTGTGGCTGAACTTTGAAGACAACTCCAAAAATAACACTCTAGAATAGAAGCATGGACCCTCCTAGTCCTCCAATGGTAACTATACAAGATCAAGTTCTTTCCCTTTAGAAACTCATGCTGCTGGAAATGACTGGTGCACACTTTTCTGGCTGTAACAGACCCTGATGAGTACGACCCTCTAAATATTTCCCTCAAACCCTTACAAAACTTTGCTAGAAAATAGATCTGGTAATGGCAAGGTGATAGGAAATATCTATGAACTATAGCTTCGCTGAATAGCGTCCAAAAAATGAAAATCCTAAGGACAAGTGCGCCCTTCTTCACCTGTCACGCCCAACTCTGGAAATAAATGATTAGGCTGAGAAAGGGAGCCAATATCTTATGAAAAAAGGCGCTCCCAGGGTAAGGATCACTCTTGCAACAAAAGAAACCCCAATCCCTCCAAGCCTTGGAAGAATTGAGCCCTTCTCCCTCCAACAATGCACCCTTTCCTGCTAGAAACTTGCCCAAATGAGAGATAAGATAATTGTTGAGGAGAAACCCACCAATAAATGATGTAAAGTGGTGCCCTGGTGATAGAGATCACTTATGACGTGGACTCAGCTACAGATCTAGCTTCCCCAAAGAAAATCAAACTCCTTCCCCCAGTCTGGTGCGCCCTACCTGCTGAAAAACCCAAAATATGTGCCTTGCTGGTCACAAACCTTCTCTGAATGGATCTGGAATAGAATAGAATGACGAGGGTGGGATATTTCACCACCTTGGCTAAGATCGAATCAGGAACAGGAGAAGATTTCACTCCCTTGCTGATCTCTAGGGTTTAGTAAGACAAAACCCTCAAATGCCCAAGCTCTCAAGCTCACAAGTGCAAAAGACAAAATGATCAGAATGATGAGTGAGGCACCCTCCTCTTTCTTTTATAGCTCCATCTTCTAATTTTCAGTTGAGTTACTTTATTGACTTTTCTAAGGTTATTACTTTCTTTTCTCTTAAGTCAAATAACCATTTTTCTGCTTTATGAAAGTCACTTTAATAATATAACATCAAGTTCCTCAGTGACACTTTAACACCAAATAGCCCCTTTTACCCATGGGACTATAGTCTAGAGGGGTGACTAGACTACTAAGTCCTTTAGTGGTTTTGTCAAGAAGAGGGGAACATTACAGTCTCCCCTACTGGAAATTGTTTGCCCACAAACAATCCTTAATCTGTTTGTTGTAGCACTTGTTCACTCTCCCAAGTGGCATCTTCTATAGGAAAAAATTTCCATTTAACTAAGTATTCCTTAATGTCCCTGTTCCTTAGTTGTTTCTCCCTCACCTCCAAAATATCCTCTGGAATTAAGATCAAGTGCCCTTCTTCATCAACTGGTGGTAGCTCTTCATTAGCTACAACATGTTGTCCCAATGCCCTCTTTAGGCATGATACATGGAAACATTGTGGATTTTGCTTACCTGTGGTACTTCTAATTCATATGCAACTGCCCCAACTTTCTTTTTCACCTTGTAAGGCCCATAGAAACGAGGTTTGAGCTTTTTAGTGCCATTTTTCTTAATGGATGCCTATATTTATGGTTGTAGCCTCAAATACACCAAGTCCCCTACCTCAAAAGTGTGCTCCACTCTGTGCCTGTCAGCATATAATTTATGTTGGTTTTGAGCTCTCTGCAAATGGTCTTTGATTTCCTTGAGAATGTCTTGACTTTCTTGTATCCATCCTTTAGCTATAGGGGCCCTGCTATCTCCAAATACAATCTCAACAAAATTGAGTGGATCATAACTGTATAAAGCTTTGAAGGGAGACATACCAATAAACATGTGGTGAGTGGTGTTGTAGTAGTATTCGCCCAGATAAAGCCACTTGACCCATGTTTTTTGTTGTCTATATACATAATTGCAGAGGTAACCTTCCACCCACTTGTTTACTATCTCAGTTTTCCCATTTGTTTGTGGATGATAGCTAGTGTTGGGAGTTAACTCAGTACCCACTAGCCTAAACAACTCCTGCCAAAAGATGCTCATAAATCTACTATCCTTGTCACTCACTATCATTTTGGGTACCCCATGCAACCTGAAAACTTCCCTGGAAAATAGGTTTGCCACTTGAGATGTGTTGAAGTCCATGGAGATGGTGAAAAAGTGAGTAAATTTAGTCAAGCGATCAACTACCATAAATATGCAATCTTTCTCTTGTGCCTTGGGGAGACCTATAATGAAATCCATAGACACACTCTCTCACTTGCACTTTGGAATGGGGAGAGGCTGTAATAGACCTGTTGGGTGAGTGTGCTCATCTTTGTTCTGTTGGAAAGTGGTACACTCCTTGATGTGGTGCATGACATCTCCCTTGAGGCCCTTCCAAGCAAACATTTCCCTTATCTTCCTATAACCTTTAAGAAATCCCTGATGCCTTGCTAAGGATGAGTCATGAAATGATTGAATCACCCCTTTTTTGAATAAGGACTCTGGAACTAGATATATTCTCCCCTTGTAATAAATGATGTCATCAATATTCTTGTACTTGTCATCTTGTCGCTGTCCATCCATCAACTCGCATGCAAATTTGTTTTTAGAGTATTCCACCAATAGATGAGACTTCCAATTAATTGATATCTCTGACATGGAGTATGTTGAGGGTCTTCTGGAAAAGGAATTTGCTACCACATTGTTCTTCCCCTTGACATATTTTATATCAAAGTTATATGCCTGGACCTTTCTCACCTACTTTTGTTGTCTTTCATTAAGATCCTTCTGCTCAAGAAAGTACTTGAGACTATTTGTTATCTCCTCAAGTAAATCAATTGAGATTTTTCATTTTAGGTGATAGGAAGTCTTTTAAAAAGGTACTTTTTAAATTTTTAAAAGTTCATTTCTCAAAGCTTTACGCATGTAATAAAGTTTAAATAAAAGTTTGTTTAGTTTTTATTTGATCTAATTCAAATCTCAGGTTTTGGTGGCTTAGGTGAACATTTCGATTTTTCATTAGTCACTGAAAGCCTTAGCTTCCGAAAGCTTAAAGAAAGGAATCCAGGGCCATTTTAGCCACCAAAATCACTGAAGCGGGGAAAGACCCAGCACGTCCTATCACAGGTTTCAACCGAAGGGGTTCGACGTTTCTATGATTGCACAAGCCGTCGAAAAGATTGGAGAAATAACCGTTCACGACCAGAAGCTGATCCCTCTGTGATATAAGCGAATCTTTCCAGATCATTATATCATTAAGCCATGTGCTTACGTACCCTCCATTTATTTCAGTTATCCACCATGACTGCTACAAATCATCAACCGTTCTGCCACACCCCTTGTAATCAGTGCCACGTTCTAAATCTCACCCCAATTACCTCATTTCTATCACAGCCGAGCCGATTTTCGCTAAGTCTACGTGGTGTAACTCTTCCCCGAAATCTTCTCCTTCGATCACAGGTGTGCGAAAACATTGTGGCAAATGAAGAAAGGAACGCCAACCTTGAGGAAGGAGCTCAACGACATCGGTTACCTAGAAGCACACCCGGAGGTATGTCAAATGTTCAAGGATGCAGGGTGTTACAATTTTTGCAAAAAATTACAGAGTTCTCATCAGCAGGTGGCAGAGGCCTTTGCCCTCAATTTCGATGGAAAGAAAGCAATCATCGTCCGGGATGAATTCGAGATAGATGAAGGCCTCATAGCCGAAGTGACAGAGCTTCCCACGACTGGAGAGAAATGGTTTAAAACTACTGTTATTAAGAATGTTGAATTCAAGACTTATTTAAAACCAGAACATAGGGGGTTGATATGGAAGAAAGATATTCCTGTATCTTTCCTTGAAGAGAAATGACAACAGTTATTAAAAGCCATAATGGTTTAGATAACTTGTGAAGGGTGATACAACAGGGTTATGATTTACCATTTTAAACTTATAATCCATTTGACTGGTAGAAACCCACTCAATTTGCCCTATTTCCTCCATCGAAGATTATCCAAAATTTCTCATCAAGTCAAGGCCAAACCTAATCAAGTTGCAGGTAGATTATCCCACAATAGTCTAATCAAACTTTTGGTTTGTGAGCTGTTGCAAAGAAGAGGTAAAGAGTGGAATTACTTCTTATTATAGAATGATTTCCAGACTGAGTTTTAGCCAGAGGGAAAAAAGAGTCCTCATTCCAAGAAATCTTCCACTCCCAGAACTGGAAAGAGGAGGAGGAGAGTTATCTCTCTGGCCCCAGTCAATCAACCCTCTCCTTCCTCTAAGCTTGGAAAAACTAAGAAGAAATTAAATTTCAACAGTGAAGAAGAAAAGGCCAAAGAATCCCCAGTGAAGAAAAACATTTTTAATCTTCCTTACACAGACTCAGAGGATGAAGAGCACCAGATTGAAACAGGGCATGAGAATTCTGTTGGTCAACTGAGAGGGGGGGGGTGAATCAGTTGTCACCGTGCTTAAACAATTATGCTTCTTTTAAACTCTTTGCTGAGACACTAAATGATAATCACA
>SNQJ01S0121866.1:0-22041 GCA_010110895.2 Picea sitchensis | reverse complement strand
CCATCATTACTGGAAGACCACAGCTCATAAGATTTTAAGGGTTGGGTATTATTGGCCTTTTCTTTTTTCAGATGTGTGTGCCTTTGTGAAATCTTGTGATAAATGTCAAAGATTCACAGGAAAACAACAACTAAAATCTCTGCCCCTGAGACCTATTGTAGTGAATGGTCCTTTTCAGCAGTGGGGTTTAGATTTTATAGGCGAGATTAATCCTTCATCTAGTGGTCAGCATAAATGGATCTTGGTAGCCACTGACTATTTTACAAAATGGATAGAGGCAATCCCCACTAGAAATTCCACTCATCAGGTCGTCATGAAATTTATCTATGAGAACATCCTGAGTAGATTCGGTTGCCCAAAAAGGCTAGTGACAGATAATGAGGCAGCTTTCAAAGCCGATGCATTGGTTGACATGTGTTAGTCAACGAACATTCAATTGGTACACTCTACTCCCTACTACCCTCAAGGTAATGGCCTTGCCGAGTCGTCCAATAAGATTCTAATCAGAATCATCAGAAAGCTGTTGGAGGAGAATCAAAAGAGTTGGGATTCTAAACTAAAGTTTTCTCTTTGGGCAGACAGAGTAACTAACAAGAAATCCATAGGAACTTCTCCCTTCAAATTAGTTTATGGCACTGATGCCATTTCCCCTATTCAGCTAGTTTTACCAGTGGCTAAATTTTTTCAGGAGGAACAAACTGAATCAAATGATATGATAATAAGAATTCTTGACTTGGTAGAGTTGCAGCAGGTCAGAGAACAGCTGGTGGATAAATTAGAGGCTCATCAAAAGAGGATCAAGGACACTTTTGACAGAAAGAAAAAGGTGGATGATTTTCAGGTTGGTGACTGGGTTCTGAAATGGGACGCCCTCAGACAAGATAAAGGCCAGCATGACAAGTTCAACTCTTTGTGGACCAGTCCTTTCATGATAACTCAAGTACAACACAACAACACAACAACACCTTCATTCTGCAAAGTCTGGAAGGTGAAGAAATGTTTGGTGGCCCAGTCAATGGGCGTTTTCTGAAACTCTATTTTATCTAAGGTTTTGAAGCCTTATCATTGTAATTTTTATTTTTCAGCTTTTGTTTTTACAGAATAACTCCATGCCCAATGGAAACACTAGTAGATAGGTTTGAATTATCGTTTTTCAGGAAAGGCATTGGTTCTGTGGTTCTTGAAACCTCACAGGGAGGCTTTCACCCCCAATAGGAGCCATTGCTATCTCCTCAAATAAATCAATTGCGATTTTTCATTTTAGGTGATAGGAAGTCTTTTAAAAAGGTACTTTTTAAATTTTAAAAAGTTCATTTCTCAAAGATTTACACATGTAATAAAGTTTAAATAAAAGTGTGTTTAGTTTTTATTTGATCTAATTCAAATCTCAGGTTTTGGTGGCTTAGGCGAACATTTCGATTGTTCATTAGCCACCGAAAGACTTAGCTTCTGGAAGCTTAAAGAAAGGAATCCAGGACCATTTTAGCCATCGAAATCGCTGAAGCGGGGAAAGACCCAACACGTCCTATCACACGTTTCAACTGATGGGTTCGACGTTTCTATGATTGCACAAGCCACCGAAAAGACTAGAGAAAGAACCGTTCACGACCAGAAGCTGATCCCTCTGTGATATAAGAGAATCTTTCCATATCGTTATATCATTAAGCCATGTGCTTATGTACCCTCCATTTATTTCAGTGATCCGCCATGACTGCTACAAATCATCAACTGTTCCGCCGCACCCCTTGTAATCAGTGCCACGTTCTAAAGCTCACCCCAGTTACCTCATTTCTATCACAGCCGAGCCGATTTTCACTAAGTCTACGCGGTGTATCTCTTCCCCGAAATCTGCTCCTTCAATCACAAGTGTGTGAAAACATTGTGGCAAATGAAGAAAGGAACGTCAACCCTGAGGAAGGAGCTCAACGACATCGGTTACCTAGAAGCACACCCAGAGGTATGTCAAATGTTCAAGGATGCAGGGTGTTACATTTTTTGCAAAAAATTACAGAGTTCTCATCAGCAGGTGGCAGAGGCCTTTGCCCTCAATTTCGATGGAAAGAAAGCAATCATTGGACGGGATGAATTCGAGATAGATGAAGCCCTCATAGCCGAAGTGACAGAGCTTCCCACAACTGGAGAGAAATGGTTTAAAACTACTGTTATTAAGAATGTTGAATTCAAGACTTATTTAAAACCAGAACATAGGGGTTTGATATGGAAGAAAGATATTCCTTGTTCAAAAGCCTCAGAAATGGTTCCAATCGATGGAAGATAATTAATGACATCTTTATCAAGAGTTTGTTTTGGTTTTGGAGATGCTCTACAAGACAGAAAGGTAAACAACGATTAGCTATTTTCAAGGATATAAGACCGTTTGACTCCTCCCATATCACATGAGATCCAACAGCCTCAGAAGGCTCACTACACCTGCCAAGAATTTGAAGAACATAAAGATCAGTCGAGAATTTGAATTGATCTAGTTTATAGGATCTTTATCTACTTTCTTGGGCCAGTTACTGATCTTCTATTTTTGGCAAAATTCGATCCAGTAATCTAGGATCTGGAAACTGTTTGTAAAAGGCTATAAAGCCAATAACATTTGATGAACAGAGGGTTCGATTTTGATTTCTATAATCTACTATTGTTGTAAAAAGACACTTTCTTTAATATATTAAGCCTGCAAGCTTCTTTTATTTGTTATTGTCAGACTCTCCCTCATCTTTGTCTATGCATATGAGTTGAAATCATTCTTTTGTCTATGTTTAATGGTCCCATGGTAACTGTTATCTTACTTTTGACTGTTAAGCAAGAATCATAAGCATCTTTGGCTAGTTTGTTGACCCATCATATATATTTCCTATGTATGTTATGGTTAACTGATTGGTTTTCTTATCCATTTGATTTATAAACTTATCTGATAATAGATCCCGAAGGCCTTGTATTGCATGAATATAGCTAGACAGTCTTGAAGATACAATCCAGTGATTAAGATATTCATATTGATCCAAACCCACACCCATTATTGAGAAAATAGTTACAAAAAGGTTAAGTTACCAGGCATCTCTGATATACAACCTAGGAGAGTTTCTTGGAGTGATAACACTATTGTGGTATGTTCTAACCATAAGGGCTCATTACTTTCTTCATTGTGTCAAATGTTGATTGTGCCTCAATAATCCACTTAAATGCCCCCTTCCTAGTCAAATCAGTTAGGGGTGCACAAAGTTGGGAGAATCCCTTCACAAACCTCCTGTAATAGTTGCAAATGCCAAGAAATCCCTTGAGTTTTGTGAGTGTTTTGGGTGGGGGACAATCAATGATGGCTTGGATATTCTCTTGGTGAACTTGTACCCCTTTCACTCCAATAATGTGTCCCAAGTAGAGAAATTCCGTCAACCCAATTTTTCATTTTGATTCCTTGGCATATAACCACTGCTTCTCAATGATGCTCAAGATCTCATCCACATGTTTGAGGCATTCCTCCCATGTTTTGTTGTAAATTATAAAGTCATCAAAAAAGACAAGTAGATACTTCCTCAGTTGTTTGTTAAACACATGGTTCACGCATGACTGAAAATTGGTTGGTGCATTAGTCAAGTCAAAACACAATAACCTCTATGCCAAGTTCTTATGCATGTAGGATTATGCCCAAACCTGAGAAAAATGAAAATATATTAGAACATTTAAAACTCCTCTTCCTCCAATATGAAATCAGTTCCCTTGACCTCCCTAATGTATCAACAAAACATAACTCCCAATCTCTAAGAATATTTTCCAACTCACAAGCAAAGTTTTCACCATCATCCCATAGTTTCCTGTAGAAGTAAATCTTCCACTTTGTGAAATTTTACAAGTCTATGAAGGGCCATTTATTTTTGAATATTTCCCAAGCCTCTCACATTCAAAGATATAAGAATCATGGTGCACAACTCCCCAAGGTGGTAATTTATGTAAGGACCCCATTTAATGGACATTGTTTCTCCCTTTTTACTTTATTTTGAGCTATAGACATCAAAGACTCATTGCCCCTTCTCCAAGAAGTTTAATTTAAACTCAAACCACCCTTCATCCCCAAAATTACATTCCTACCCTCGTGATTCCTTGGTCTTAGGGAGTACCTAAAGGATTTTTTTATTGAATTCCCTTATTTGAAGAAAGAACAGGAAGAGTCTAGCTATTTATTGCCCACAATTTCATTAAGGGTCTCACCCAACAATATCCCCTCATCATTAAGCAACCCAAAAAATAAAGGGGGAGACCACTTCTCATCATGATTCCTTCTAACCTCAAGCATCATGAAGATGGCTTCCCCATTATTCAAAGACTCCATACAMGGTCTCAATTCATGACTTGAATTACATAAATCCATGCTTTTATAATTAATAGGGGATGAATCTAACATAGACTTCCCTTTTGGCCAAGTTTAATAGAGACTTACCAATACCATTGATGCCTAGAGATTGTAGAGGAGCATCCTTTGAAGTTTTTGTTCCAATTTCCTGGTGGGATTGAGCATCTGCATATACATTATTTTTTGTGTTATCAACCTCTCGTGGTATCAAGAGAGCTGTGTAACCCTCTCCTTTTTTCGATTGAGAATCCAATCCACCTTTGGACTGGTCTTCCTTGATATGATTTTTACCATTAATACCATTCCTCACCTCCAAAGGAGTAGTCCCCAACTTTTTAACTCATACTTTCTTATTTAATTTAAGCTCACAATCTGCAGCAAGATGTCCATATCTTTGATACCTAAAAAACTTGTAAGGGGAGTCTTGAGCAATCCAGAGTCTAGGTGTAAGAATGAGAACCACATTGAATAAATATCTCTTCTCCTCGACCCTCCTAGAGGTCCAAACCAATAAGTATTTGACCAGTGGTCAAAATCCTTTCCCAATAAAATTTATGCCAGCTTTCGTAAAAGTTTCGATGGTGTTCCCAATTTCTTTAATGAGACCTTGCAATCAAAGCTCTAAGGGTAAACCGAGAAGCTTAACCAAAACATGTGTAATGAAGGATTTCTCCAAATTGGCATCAAAGGATTTCTCCATTTCACATTTAGATTGTTTTAGTGTTACCTCTGCATCCTAGGAAAACCTAAATGTGAAAGCCATCCACCCTTTGGTTAATACATGCAACAGAGAGTAGTAACCAATGGATAGCTCCCATGCGAACTTTAACCAATCTCTAAGGTTTTTCTCTCCCATTCTCCTTCCCTAAAATTGACCTACAAGTGACTGGTAAGCTAAGTCCAGAACCCGATGCATTTGAACATCATCCCCTAATACCAAGCACACATGAAATCCTTTCTTATGCACACATTTCTTGGTTCTCCTTGAACTGAGGCCTCTTTCACTACTCTTATGACTCCCCTCTCCACCATTCACCTTTTGTGAGTAATCAACTTTATTCACCCCTTCCACTGACCACTCCTTCACCTCATGGAAAAGATCTAAGTCCTCTCTAATCTCTAAAGCAATGTTTCCTCCCAAAAGAGCTACATAAGTCACCATTGAGTTCTCTTGAATTGATACATGAGTTGAAATTGGCCAGTTACTAGAGCCAAAGTTTAAGGGGCATTGATGACTCTATTAACACTCCCATCTAACATGTCCTATAAGTCAACTCCTACCAAACACCCAACACTATTGATCCCAAGTTTTGTAGACAATTACCACCCTCCACTCCAAACTACTACTAGATCTTCTTAAATATTAACAATCTAATAAATCATAAATGTTAATTTTTTTTTAATTTTAAATATATTAAATTTTAGATATTAACAAATTAAAAAAAATCATCAAATATAATATTAACAAATTAAAAAAAATCATCAAATATAATATCAACATTAAAGTATAATGCAAACATTGAGTTTTCAACTTGAATATATATAATAATAAAAAAGAAGATTTTAATAAACCCTAAAGTGATTGAGATTGATGTTAAAAACGAGTCCGTTTGATTTATTAAAACCATTAAAACTATTAAAACTAGTGCAAAACATCTATATTTTTGACGGTCATTATCATGGAAGCAAAAAGCATCTTCTTCATAGAAAAAACAAAAAGCAATTAAACTGAATTTTGAATTTTCTTACACACATGTCGTTCATAGAAAAAGCAAAAAGCATCTTAACTGAATTTTGAATATTTTCACAAATATTTTTATGACTTCAGATTTTAATGGCTAAGCGATTTGTGCATAAAAGCAAGAACGATTTTCTCGCTCACTCGCTCTATGTCTGCGTGGTGCGTTTGTTCTCGTTTAGAGCTCTCTCCATGTGGTTTGTCTTTTTTATGTGTCTCTGTGCCTTTTTGTATGTCTGTGTGGTTTGTCTCTGTGTATGGTGTGCATTAATTTGTGGATGTTCTGTAATTTTGTGGCGTTTGTCTCCGAGAGTGTGAGATCATTGAGAGGAAATTGGCAGAAAAACCTATGGAGAGACATGCGGTTCAACCTATGGAGATCTCATTTTATAGTATGTTAAAATCTCTGGTCATTCTTTTCATCCTCGTCTTAATTTGATCTATTTTATTTGATGCATCTAGCTATTCAATTTGTTTTTTAAAATTTAATTCTAATTTGTGAATTTATTATATATCCATTTTATTTGATGCATCTAGCGATTCAATTTGTTAATTAAAATTTGAATTCTAATTTGTGAATTTCTGATATGAATTTGTAATCATAGGAGGAAGGAATTATAGTATTGGGCAGGGCTTGGCAGTTTGGGTAGCAGCAATTGAAAGTGCTCAGCAGTTGAGAATTCTGAAAAGGAGAATAGAAAATAAGGAGAATAGAAAATGGCGAGAGGCTCCATCGTCACCAGCAGGTAGATAAAGCTATCCTTTCTGACTAAGTTTCTTTGAGCCTTTTGCCTCTCCAATTCGATGCTCTTCTTTATTAAACTAGAACTTCTGTTTTCATCCAGAGTCCTGGAGGTCTTCTTTATTAAACTAGACTTCTGTGTCCCAGAGTCCCACGTCCCTGAAACAATTTATTAAACTAGAACTTTTGTTTTCATTCAGAGTCCCGGAGGTCTTCTTTATTAAACTAGAACTTCTGTGTCCCAGAGTCCCACGTCCCTGAAACAAATCCATGAGTTTATTTTTTATTTTTTTAATTGTTCGGTGGAGACAAATGACGCCCACGCCAGAAGAGGTAGAAGCTCTCGAAGATGCCCAAATTTTTCAGAACGACCCATAGAGTTCTGTTATGGGCTTCCTGTCAGTGCTTAATATAATAAGATGATAGCATTCTGTTATGGGATTCATAACAGAATACACAATGAGTACTCTGTATCAAAATATAAAGATGCAAAAAATTATACATCCAAGATCCATGCTCACAGATCCAAGATCCATGCTCACAGATCCATGCTCACAGATACATCCAAGATCCATGCTCACAGAACCAGATCCAAGATTATGATAAAATAAATTATACATCAAATCTGATCGAGTTTTTTCTGGTTTCAGTTGCCAACAATTTCTGTGACTCATCACCATTCGCCTGCAGTGGTGGCTATCCTCTACACATTGCACGCCCACTCCTTGGATCTCAACGCGCCCATTTCATTCTCCCAGACAAGGCCACCATCACTCGGATAGCAGCTTTCATGGCTGGAGGCTGATTACAAAAGATGTGTCGCTCACATATGCCTTTCCCCTCTTCATTCTCTTACGGTGCCCTGTTTCATTTTGGACGCAAATTTTTCCCTCGATTCCACACAACACACTTTGACTGTACAAACTATCTATCCTGTTACCGAGCTTCTTGTCATTTCTTAATTGGATATTTAGCTGCATATTTCCTCTATTTTTCAACAAATCAAGTGTTCAAAGATAATAATTAATGTTTTTTTAATTTCTGAACAGTTATTAAGTAAAAAGACTATCATCCCACTCTGCCTTGCACTCCATGGCATAAACATACAGTCCTAAATGCTCACACAGTTCTCCCATGCGCGCCTTAGAGGTCACCAGTTCTCCCATGTTGCACTCAAATCTTCTTTCTTCCATTTACGACCATTGACCTGCTTTTAAATTTAGGGTAAAACGAATTATTACCTTTCAAAACATGTAATTATATACAGTGATTATTGTGGTATGTGATAGCATCTATTTCAACAACACTTTTGGCATTTGTTTCTGTTTTTGAGATGGTTTTAAGATAGTTTTGGTGATACATTAGGGCAAATATAATTGTTTGTTATTTGCATGAAAACAGATCTACTTAATACAACTGCTGGTCAAAATATCAAGACATATGCTTCCAATTTCATTGTATGTCATTTTTGGTATAATTTCATTGAGATGACTTACAATGAAATTGGAAGCATATTCACTTCCTCCCTATCATCCTCTATACTTATATTTTATATTATATTATTCTAACCGACACACATTGCCATTAATTTTAGAATGAATCATAGGATATCCTTTAAAATATATCAATTCAGCTTTCACCATGGTAAGGATTGTTAAAAACATTATCCGAAAATGATATGAGGATAATAAATTGTGTTGTTGTAAGAAAGGACAATGAAAGCAATCCTAGTAAGCATACACCCAGAGCATGCAAAGGAAAATGCCGAAATGTATTACACAAGAAAAGAATAAACATTATAAGAAGCAAACTAATAGAAAGTTGCATTGAGAAGAGTGTCATACCTTGAATTGAGGTTAAAATTAGTAAACTGAAGAAAAATATGTCAAATGTATACATATTTGAACAAACTAAATCATCTTGAAATATATAGACACCTTAATCATAGACGACTAGGGCCTCGCACTTTGGGGTTGAGGGTTGTAGAGTGAACATTTCCATGGTGCTTGGGTTGAACTATAGAAGCTGAAAGTGATTGTAGTTCCTTAGATGGCTGAGCTGATCCGGAATCTGAAGCAAAATTTAGTTTTTGTGCTAGTAGTGTAACCTTTGAATATGGCCTTTGAGTGACAACTTTTGTGAGCTGGCTTGTTTTTGGCGCATCTACTACATAACTTCCATTGAAGGTGTTTCCATCATGCCAATTTGCAATACCAATCTTAAGTCACATGAAGTTGAAAATTTGCTTAAGGAGTGAGGGGTTGTTGATGGATAGGACGGGTGTCATTGAACTGTTAAGCAAGGAGACCTTGAACCCCACAAGAAAGTTTTTATTATTATAAGGTTGTTGAGGGACTTATGGAACTTGTCTCAATTGTTCTGGAACACCATCCCACAAAAGATCTTCAATCGCTGTAGCTCCAAGTGGTTTAAGATCATGGTCTATCTGCTATAAAAAGGACGGCTACCCTTTTCTATTTTGCAATCCAAATCAGCAGGACAAAAAATCCTCCATATATCTCAGCAAAATAAACATCTTTTGTGTTTTCTGGAAAACTCGTCTTCTAGAAATTGTAAGCCGGCTTTACTTGACGGTATCTTGGGCAATGAATGCACAGGTCTTGGTTACTTTTAGTACTTGCCAAACCATCATCTGATTTAGCTCGTTGAGAGACCTTCTTTTACGATTGTTTCCCTTTTTATGATTGTTGATGCTACTTGATCTAATAGAATTCCCTCAGTCTAAATGGTAACTTGGTTTACAACAAGCTGTGAATTCTTCTTTAGCCCAACTTCATGAGCCTCTAGCATTTCTCTTCATTTGTCTCGCTCGGGACATAACCTTGCAAGTCCACGCACGAGATGCGACAAATCCAGCTTTTCGAGCACCAATATCACCATTTCAAACTTGAGTAGAGATGTCTTTAAATGCTGCAAACTATTGCTCATTGCCTATGCTGTACTTATTTACACCATGATCATTGCCTCTATTGTACTTATTTACACCATAATTGTATGTTAGCTCAAGAAATGTTGTCTCTTTCCTCATTGGCATATCCACCATTGCGATTGTATACTCATATGAAGGGTTATTTGATTTTCTCAAGAGCTTCATCCCAAATGCCTTTTCATGAAAATTGATAGCTTGAGCAAGAGCCCCAAAGCAAAGCATAATTTGACATAGTGATTCCGGTGTTGGACCTCCTTGAATAAGCTCAAACAAGTAGCCGTCTGGATCCTTTACAAAAGCTATTACTTCACTCTCCCCTCTAACAGGACTTGATTTTCTGGTGGCATTACCTCCCTTAGCTCAAATTTCCTCAACCAACTTCTAACTATCTTCAGTTGCAATTGAAAAAAATGTCCAAATCCTATGCCATAACTGTAGGGCATTCTCCAGTTCTGCTGCTACAAAATATGGGTATTTTTTGCTGGAATTTATGGAAAATATTTGGCCTAGATTGTCATACCTCTGCCTCTATGATATGTTGGAGAACACATTACTAAACTAGTGTAATATATCATCGAACCTCCCCAAAAGTCCATTGCGTCCCAAGCAACTCTTGTGACAAAGAACATATTGAGCTTCTTGTAGAACTGCAAAACCAGAAATTTGTAATTCATCTAAACTTTTCTCCATGACACTGTCGATTTCTAAGCTCATTTTCGATCTGAAAATGTTGGGTAACATCGGCTACTTGGGGACAAGTTTTCTTCTCGGGAACACTTGAGAATCCTAGAGTCATCAAATCTTCAATACTCCATGAATGCAATCCTCCTTACCACTGTGCTTGATTGCCATAGAAACAGAGAAACATTGAAATCCGAGTGTTGGTATGTTGACTTATACATCACTATTGAGCGAAGAAAATTTATGGGAACCTTTCCCTCACTAGTCCATAAAACCTCAAAGCGTCGATTGAACTTTTGCCGACAAGAATCTCCAAAATCTGCACAAATCTTCCTCATCGCTTTTGAAACATAAGGGACAGGTCCCAATAACTCATTTTCCTTCCTTTCACCACCATTCATAGATTTTATCTTCAAATTGCGAGACGGATTCCCACTTCCGTGCTCATCATAAGTTTTGCATACTTTTGTTGCATGAATGGAATGCTTGCCCCTATCGTCCTTGTTTGATACATTAATTAGCACCAAATCATTATTCATATCAAGATATGACAATATAGGAGATGTTAGTACCTGTCCCATTGCAAGTTTTGGATCTATAAATTGCTGGCCATGCACAGGTATCTTTGATAGTTGTATAAACTGACCTTGGTTTTCCACCTGCTGACTTGTAAATGTATGCAGCTCCCACTTCTTTTTTATCGATTGAAAACACTGATACCCATTTACAGTGTCATTGCTGGGTGTTCCATCGAATGAAAATGAAAAGCTCGGATTACCTACCTGCCTAGTCCGGGCCATGTTCTAAAATTCAGAAAGAATTTCGATATTCTGAACCGTTTCTTTGTCATTTGGTACATGTGGAAACAAGACCCCATACAAACATGTATCTTCCTTGGGATGAGGATCTATCCAAAGGAAAATACCTTGAGCTCCATGGACCAAATCACCTTTCCCATGCTCAGCTTTTTGATAGCTAGTATACTCATAAAAAAATGGGAGGGTAATCAAAATGTATCAAATAAGACCTATTGCTATTATACCTCGGCTCAAGTAGTAGGTCTATTCTAGTTTCACTATCTGCCATTTTAGAAGCAATGCCGATATCTCCATTGTCCCCACAAGCAATCCTATTTGTTTGTGGCCTTTCTGGAACCGCTAAGATTGTATAATACTCTTGATTCCAATCTGAAAGCCAAGTCCCTTCTGGATCTGCAATATCCTCTTCAATGATGGCAGTAGTGTTGCCCTATCGAAGTTATGGATGCCAAATTGGAAAGGAAGATGTATCCCTAGTTTGTTTGTTTAGTCATATAAACAAACAAACTATGGATTACATTGCATTACATTTTTTATTTTACTAGTAGTAGCCTAGATAAAGTTAACTTCTGATTTTCTTACACTAGTTTTATTTATTTTTTTTTTTTTTTCGTGCATTTTTACTTTATATATAGAATACATTATTCTTGATGCAGGCCTCACACATCTACTATACTAATAAAGATGTACATCAACAAAATTATTTCCATACAATTCTCATATATTAAATATTATATTTAATTCATAATAAGTAGGGTTTAATTATATACGTTTAGTAATAAATATGGTCATCAACAAAATTATTAAAAATGTGTGGATAAAATTAACTATAATCACTTTTATTTGATACACTTATCATATATTAGCATTACCTCTATTTAATTCATAATAAATAGGTTTTAATTATATAGTTTGTAATTTAATGTTCTAGGAAATGATTCTTTTCAGGCCATATTTTCTGGGGACTTTTGTTTTAAATTGGGCAAGAAATTGTTAAATCTTTTGAGTGGTTATCTCTGTAGAATCCAAATGCTCCAAAGGTTTTTCAATATGCTAAATACCATTCTCTTACATTAAATATTTACCTATTAAATATGTATTGCTTACATGAGATATTGAGTGATTATCTTTGTAGAATCCAAATGCCCCAAAAGTTTTTCAATTTGCTAAATCCATTTAAGCAACGCCATATATCATTCTCTTACATGAGATATTATATATAGTTCTTAACATGTAGTTTTACTTCTTAAAAATAAATAAGTCGTACTCTACCGTTATTAAGTCAAAATAAAAAAGTAGTAATGTTTAGTAATTCATAACAAGTAGTAATGTTTAGTAAGTCATATATTTGTGGAAATAAAGAGTATTTTACCACATATTCCCATGCAGCGATGCGTGGCGCTTAACGACACTCCCCTGATTACAAAGCAACTTTGCAAAATTTTGTATGTAAAGCAACTCTACAAAATCTTCGTTGTTTGTAGTTTACTAAGTGAAAGGACTATCATCCCACTTTGCCTTGCACTCCATGGCATAAACATACTCTGCCTTGCACTCCATGGCATGCACTCCATGGCATAAACATACAGTCTTAGATCCACTCCATAGCATAGACATAGACTGTCCTAAATGCTCACACAGTTCTCCCATGCGTGCCTTAGAGGTCACCAGTTCTCCCATGTTGTGCTCAAATCTTCTTTCTTCCATTTGCAAAACCTGTGACTTGCTTGCTTTTAAATTTAAATTTAAGCAATTATTACCTTCCCAAACATGTAATTATATACAATAATTATTGTGGTATGTGATGGCAACTATTTCAACAACGCTTTTGGCATTCACTTCTTTTCTGGTTTTGAATGGTTTTAAGATAGTTGTGGTGATACATTAGGGCAAATACAATTGTTTGTTATTTGCATGAAAAGATATCTACTTAGTACAACTGCTGGTCAAAATATCCAGACATATGATTCCAATTTTATTGTATGTCATGTTTTGGTATAATTTCATTGAGATGACACAATGGAATTGGAAGCATATTCACTTACTTCCTATCATCCTCTGTATGTATATTGTATATCCCATGTATTCTACCTGACTCACACATTGCCATTAATTTTAGAATGAATGATAGGATGTCCATTAAAATATACCAATTCAGCTTTGATCATGGTAGGATTGCTAAAAACATTATCAATGATATGGGGTGGCATGCAGTGTGTGTTGTGGTAAAAAAGGACAATGAAAGCAATCCTAGCAAGCATACACCCAGAGCATGGAAAGGGAAATGTCGAAATGTATTACACATGAAAAAAATAAACTTTATAAGAAGCGAACTCATAGAAAGTTGCGTTGAGAAGAGTAACATACCTTGAATTGAGGTTAAAATCAATGCTTGAAGAAAATATGTGAAATGTATACATACAGGATTTGGACAAACTAAATCATCTCTTGAAATATATGAACACCCATGATGATAGGCGACTAGGGCCTCACACTTTGGCTTTGAGGGTTGTAGAGTGAACATTTCAATGGGGCTAGGGTTGACCCATAGGAACTGCAAGTGATTGTAGTTCCTTAGATGGAGGATGATCCTTTGGAATCACGAAGCAAAAAAAATTGTGCTAGTGGTGTAGCCTTTGAATATAGCCTTTGAGTGACAACTTTTGTGAATTGGCTTGTTTTTAGTACATATACTACTTCATTAAAGGTATCTCCATCATGTCAATTTATTATTACCAATCTTAAGTCCCATGTGAAAATATTGGTGAAATGTATGATCTCATTATCTTGCATGAAATTTGAAAATTTGCTTAATGAAGAGGTGAAATTGATGGACAGACCGGATCATTAACCGTTGAACAAGGAAACCTCGAGACCCGGTGATAGAGACAAGAAATTTTTATTATTATAAAGGCTGTTGATTGAGGGACTTAGGAGGATATGCCTATGCAAGAGGTATTAGAACTCACAAAAGGAGGCAATGCAGGCTAGTTAATGATGGAATTGCAACCCCAAAAGTGAGCCCCATAGGTTGAAATGAGCTTTGCACCTGTGTAAAGAGATGGCCACTAACATCTGTGAAAGGGTTGTCATGTGTGGAGAGGAGGCGTAGCTGTCAGAGATCCCACCCCACCCTCATTGGCCCGTTTCTTAGATTGAAATAAATTTGGACAAAATAAAGCTGGCTTGAATTTGGGGATAAACAAAAAAGTGTTGGTCCTATTGGAGAAGACCAAGGAAAATCAATATTTAGTAAAAAATACAAATATAAGACTTGGCAAATGCATGTGATATTAAGTGATCTCCAATCAAGCCCACTTCTTTTATCCACTTTTATTATCAATGAACTTTATATGCCCAATCCAATCTAAGCTTGAAAATGGATGTTTTCCAATCTGATATATTACTATTTTGACACAACTAGAATCTTTGGGAGTTTTTAGAAGTGAACATGAATGTGCTCATCTTTGCAAACTTTGTTTTCTGTGGCTTAAGAGTTCATGTTTTCTCTGGCTTAGAATTCATGGGTTTGAAACACAACTAAGCAAGATTGGCTTATAGTTTGTACAAGAAGTTTCTCTTGATTCATGCCAAAAGCACTCTTGCCCAAGCAATTTTCAGCAGTTGTATCAAATGCTTTGTTGATGCTCCTTTCTGCAATTATAACATTTGATCTCTTTGAATGTTCCTTCTAGTTGGCATGAACTGGTTGTTGTTTGTTGGTTCTTGTCCCATGTCTTTCAACAAAAAATTGTAAGATTGGATGGGGTTCTACCACCTTTCAAGCAAGGGCTGGGTGTTTTCTTTGTTTCAGCAGTCATTCTTGAATCTCAAGGTGTTATAGAATATGGTGTTGGTAGGTTTTGAGGGCACAAGGACTGCCAACCAAATGACATACAACAGATCTCTTGGAAGAATGGTTATTTAATCTTCCTTTTTCATATTCAACTTCCATATCTGTTGATATTCTCTTAATTCCATGCATATTGAGAACTCATGGCTGCAGAACCCGAGGGGGGAGGAGAACTTTTGCATTCTTGATGGGAGTGGTGATTTGTGCATACTTACTAGCAACTATTTGAACATGTTTCTTGGTGGGAGACAGCTTGTCTACTCGGTTACTTAGGGGCACTTTGCTGCAATTTCCAACAGTGCCATTGGAAAATACCTTTTGAGATTTCTCATTCGCCAATATTTCACAAAGCTTCTTGAAATTCTTAGGCAACCCTTTCTATCTTCTTTTTCATCCCTAAATTTCTTTAGACTTTGGTTGGGTGATGATACTACCCAAACCATCCTGTACTAAAGTTTTAAAATCACAAATGAGTTCACGGAGGAACTAAGAGGGGCTACACTGTCATCATGGTAGCTCACACTCACTTTAGGCCAGCTCTCCTTTGGCACAAGGTGGTATCCCTATAAGTTCAGGATGCAATGGAAAAGTAACTTTAGCAAAACAGAAATTAGAGTTTAGATTTTTATGAAATGATGGGTGGACTAAGACTAGTGCCAATCCATTGGGCAAGTAGTGTCAAAGGGTAAAGCTAGGATGGTTGTTTTCTTATTGTAATAAGGAAGCATGTAGCCAAATAAAGAACCCACAACAGTCCTATCTTGCTGTCCACCAAAACAAAAATTTCTTGAGAGGAATCTAGATGAATAAAAACCTCCAAACATACATGAGGGTATGTCTACTACAAGATCATGTAATTTACAGCTAATTCAAATTAAGAAAGAAGATACATAATGACATTTTTCAACAATAGACACAAATATTCAAGGCGGGAATGAACCACGATTAAATTTCTTCTAACAAGGAAAAACATTACCCAGATTATAGCCCTTCAGGAACACATTTGATGCAAGAAATTCCAGCATTCATATTCAACAGTATTGAACCAAAAACATTATACCCTTTTCTATTTTGCAATCTATAAATCAGCAGGACAAAAATCCTCCATATATCTCAGCAAAAATAAACATCTTTTGTGTTTTCTGGAAACGTCGTCTTTTAGAATTGTAAACTGAGCCTGTAACAGACCATCTTTGGGCAATAGATACGAGTCTTGGTTTATTTTCAGTACTCGCCAAGCCATCATCTGATTTAGGTCGTTGAGTTTTAGATGACTTATTTTTCTGTTTCTCTTTTTATGATTTTGATATAGTTGATTAATATTCCCCAGTCACGGTTTCTGGCTGGTTTACAACAAGCTGTGAATTATTCTTTAGCCCAGCTTCATGAGCCTCTAGCAGTTCTCTTTATTTGTCTCAGTCAGGACATAACCTTACAAGCCCACGCACAAGATGTGACAAATCCATCTTTGATATACATAATATTTTTGAGCACCAATATCATCATTTTGAAACTGAAGCCCACGGACAAGATGTGACAAATCCAGCTTTGATATACATAATATTTTTTGAGCACCAATATCATCATTTTGAAACTGAGCAGAATGTGCTTTAATTCTGCAAATTGTTGCTCTACACCAAATTGTATGTTACAGCAGGAACTGTTGTCTCTTTCCCATTAGCTGTAGCCAGCATTGCGATTGTATACTCAGCCTGAGGTTATCTACCGGATTTCTCAAGAGCTTATCCACATGCATTTCATGAAAATTGATGGCTTGTTCAAGAGCCCCAACGCGAAGCATGATTTGACATAGTGATTCCGGTGTTGGACCTCCTTGAATAAGCTCAAACAGGTAGTTGTCTGGATCCTTCACAAAAGCTATTACTGAACTCTCCCTATAACAGGACTTTATTCTCTGGTGACATTACCTCCCTTAGCTTGAATGTCCTTAACCAACTTGTAACTATCTTCAGTTGCAATTGCAAAATGTCCAAACCCTGTGCCATAACTGTCAACTCCAAAACAAAATGAGAGTTCTCCGGTCCATATCCAAGAAAAGCATTCGAGCGTTGGATCTACTATAGAATTTGATGGTTCTCCCCAAGTTTCCAACTTGATAAAAGCATGAAGAAACCTTGATTATCTGCACCCATTCCAAGCACATTCTCAGGGGTTGCTTTGGAATTTATGGCGAATAATTGGCCCAGATTGTCATACCTTTGCCTCTATGATATGTTGGAGAACGCATTACTAAACTAGTGTAATATATCATCGAACCTTCCCAAAAGTCCATCGCGTCCCAAGCAACTCTTGTGACAAAGAGCATACTGAGCTTCTCGTGGAACTGCAAAACCAGAAATTTGTAATTCATCTGAAAGTTTTTCGCCATGACACTATCCATTTCTGAGCTCATTTTCGATGCCAAAATGTTGGATAACATCTGGCCCCTAATTGGGGACAAATGTTCGTCTCGGGAACACTTGAAAATCCCAGATTTATCAAATCTTCAATACTCCGTGAATGCAATCCTCTTTACCCCTGTGCTTGATTGCCATAGAAAACAGAGAAACATTGAAAATTGAGTGTTGAGGTATGTTGACTCATCCATGCTTTGAGCAAAGAAATTTCTGGGAAACTTTCCCTCACTAGCCCATAAAACTTCAAACCACTGATTGAACTTTTGCCGACAAGAATCTTCAAAATCTGCACAAATCTTCCTCACCGCCTTTGAAACATCAGGGATAGGTCCGAAGAACTCGTTTTCCTTCCTTTCGCCACCATTCACAGATTTTTTCTTCAAATTGCGAGACGGATTCCCACTTCCGTGCTCATGATAAGTTTTGCATACTTTTGTTGCATGACTGGAATGCAGGCCCCTATCATCCTTGTTTGATATAGTAATTAGCACCAAATCATTATTCATATCAAGATCTCACAATATAGGAGATGCTAGTTCCTTTCCCGTTGCAAGTTTTGGATCTGTAAATATCTGGCCATGCACAGGCATATCTGATAGTTGTATAAACTAACCCTGGTTTTCCACCTGCTGAACTGTAAACGTATGCAGCTCCCACTTCTTTTTTTATCCACTGAAAACACTGATATCCACTTACAGTGTCATTGCTGGGTGTTCCATCAAATAAAAGTGAAACGCTCGGATTACCTGCCTGCCTAGTCCAGGCCATGTTCTCAAATTCAGAAATAATTTTGATATTCTGAACTGTTTCTTCATCATTTGGTACCTGTGGAAACAAGATCGCAGAACTGTTTCTTCATCATTTGGTACCTGTGGAAACAAGACCGCATACAAACATGTATCATCCTTGGGATGAGGATCTATCCAAGGGAAAATATCTTGAGTTCCATGGCCCAAATCACCTTTCACATGCTCACCTTTTTGATAGCTAGTATACTCATAAAAAATGGGAGGGAAATCAAAATGTATCAATCAAGACCTATTGCTATTATACCTCAGCTCAAGTAGCAGGTCTATTCTAATTTCACCATACGCAATTTTAGAAGCAATGCCGATATCTTCACTTCCCCCACAAGCAATCCCATTTGTTTCTGGCCTTTCTGGAACTGCCAAAATACTATTGTCCACAGATGCTAAGCTCATATAATACTCTTGATTCCAATCTGAAACCCAAGTCCCTTCTTCTCGATCTGCAATATCCTCTTCAATGATGGCAGTAGTGATGCTCTGTCCAAGTTCTGGATGCCAAATTGGAAAGGGGTGTCCTCATGTCCATACCAGAAACAGGGCACTGGCCACCTTCCAACTCATGATTATCATCAATTTCATCACACTTGATTTCTTCTGGAACATCACAAAACTTCAGATCCGGAATATTTTCGTTAAGAAGACAACAAACAGAAGTATCATCAAAATGATGCACATCTGTCTCAGGGATAGTGATATCATTTATACATTCAAGATTTTGCACATCATTGTAGTCTCCAGGGTGGCATTTGTGGACGCTTTCAGTTTGTTTGTGGCCATTTCTTCCCTTTTCACACTTAGGGTCCCTTTTAGAATGTCCTTCATCACCACTGTTAGATGATAGCATTCTGTTATGGGATTCATAACAATCTTGAAAATACCGTACATAATACACCATGAGTACTCTGTATCAAAATATAAAGATGCAAAAAATTATACCAGATCCATGCTCACAGAACCAGATCCAAGATTATGATAAAATAATTTATACATCAAATCTGATCGAGTTTTTCTTTTCTGGTTTCGGTGCCAACAATTTCTGTGACTCGCCACACCTCACCTGCAGTGGTGGCTATCCTCGATACATTGCACGCCCACTCCTTGGATCTCAACGCGCCCATTTCATTCTCCCAAACAAGGCCACCATCGCTCGGATAGTAGCTTTCCTGGCTGGAGGCTGATTACAAAAAATGTGTCGCTCACATATGCCTTTCCCCGCTTCATTCTCTTATGGTGCCCTGCTTCATTTTGGACGCAATTTAAATTTAAATTTAAAACGAATTATTACCTTCCAAAACATGTAATTATATACAGTGATTATTGTGGTATTTGATAGCATCTATTTCAACAACGCTTTTTGCATTGGCTTCTTTCTGTTTTTTGAATGGTTTTAAGATAGTTTTGGTGATACATTAGGGCAAATACAATTGTTTGTTATTTGCATGAAAACAGATCTACTTAATACAACTGTTGGTCAAAATATCCAGACATATGCTTTCAATTTCACTGTATGTCATTTTTTGGTATAATTTCATTAAGATGACTTACAATGAAATTGGAAGCATATTCACTTACTCCCTATCATCCTCTGTACTTATACTGTACTTATATTGTATATCTATGTATTCTACCCGACTCACACATTGCCATTAATTTTAAAATGAATCATAGGATATCCTTTAAAATATATCAATTTAGCTTTCACCATAGTAAGGATTGCTAAAAACATTATCCGAAAATGATATGAGGATAATAAATTATGCTGTGGTAAGAAAGGACAATGAAAGCAATCCTAACAAGCATACAGCCAAAGCATGCAAAGGGAAATGCCGAAATGTATTACACATAAAAAGAATAAACTTTATAAGAAGAGAACTCATAGAAAGTTGAGTTGAGAAGAGTATCATACCTTGAATTGAGGTTAAAATCAGTAAACTGAAGAAAAATATGTCAAATGTATACATATTTGAACAAACTAAATCAACTTGAAATATATAGACACCTTTGTCATAGACACCTTAGTCATAGACGACTAGGGCCTCGCACTTTGGGTTTGAGGGTTGTAGAGTGAACATTTCCATGGGGCTTGGGTTGAACTATAGAAGCTGAAAGTGATTGTAGTTCCTTAGATGGTTGAGCTGATCCCTTGGAATCTGAAGCAAAATTTTGTTTTTGTGCTAGTAGTGTAGCCTTTGGATATGGCCTTTGAGAGACTTTTGTGCGCTGGCTTGTTTTTGGCACATCTACTACATAACTTCCATTGAAGGTGTTTCAATCATGCCAATTTGCAATACCAATCTTAAGTCACATGAGGCTGAAAATTTGCTTAAGGATTGAGGGGTTGTTGATGGATAGGACAGGTGTCATTTAACTGTTAAGCAATGAGACCTCAAACCCCACAAGAAAGTTTTTATTATTATAAGGACTGTTGAGGGACTCATGGACCTCGTCTCAATTGTTCTGGAACACCATCCCAAAAAATATCTTCAATGGCAGTAGCTCCAAATGGTTTAAGATCATGGTCTAACTGCTGTAAAAAGGATGGCTACCCTTTTCTATTTTGCAATCCAAATCAGCAGGACAATAATCCTCCTTATATCTCAGCAAAAATAAACATCTTTTGTGTTTTCTGGAAAACTCGTCTTCTAGAAATTGTAAATTGAGCCTGCAGCAGGCTATCTTTGGGCAATAGATACGAGTCTTGGATTACTTTCAGTACTTTCCAAGCCATCATCCGATTTAGCTTGTTGAGATTTAGAAGCCTTATTTTTCTGTTTCCCTTTTTATGATTGTCGATGCTACTTGATCTAATAGAATTCCCTCAATCTAAATGGTAACTCAGTTTACAGCAAGCTGTGAATTCTTCTTTAGCCCAGCTTCATGAGCCTCTAGTAGTTCTCTTCATTTGTCTCGCTCAAGACATAACCTCTCTCAGGACATAACCTTGCAAGCCCACGCACAAGATGCGACAAATCCAGCTTTTCGAGCACCAATATCACCATTTCGAAACTAAGCAGAGATGTCTTTAAATGCTGCAAACTATTGCTCATTGCCTATGCTGTACTTATTTACACCATGATCATTGCCTCTGCTGTACTTATTTACACCATAATTGTATGTTAGCTTGAGAAATGTTGTCTCTTTCCTCATTGGCATATCCAACATTGCGATTGTATACTCATACGAAGGGTTATCTGATTTTCTCAAGAGCTTCATCCCACATGTCTTTTCGTGAAAATTGATGGCTTGATCAAGAGCCCCAATGCGAAGCATGATTTGACAGTGATTCTGGTGTTGGACTTCCTTGAATAAGCTCAAACAGGTAGCCATCTGGATCCTTTACAAAATCTATTATTGCACTCTCCCCTCTAACATGACTTGATTCTTTGGTGACATTACCTCCCTTAGCTCGAATGTCCTCAACCAACTTGTAACTATATTCAGTTGCAATTGAAAAATGTCTTCAACCAACTTGTAACTATCTTCAGTTGCAATTGAAAAATGTCCAAATCATGTGCCATAACTGTAGGGCGTTCTCTAGTGCTGCTGCTACAGAATCTGGGTATTTTCTGCTGGAATTTATGGCAAATAATTGGCCCAGATTGTCATACCTCTGCCTCTATGATATGCTGGAGAACACATTACTAAACTAGTGTAATAGATCATCAAACCTTCCCAAAAT
>SNQJ01S0121865.1:34136-54744 GCA_010110895.2 Picea sitchensis | reverse complement strand
TGATGAGTGTACTATAATTCAAAGTGAATACAAAATAAATTATTTAAATAATAAATTTAATGGAGAAATTAGAAGTGGGTTAAACCTAAAATAAGGAAAGTGGGTTAAGATGGTTAAAAGGCAACCCCTTGAGGAAGCTACATGAAAGTATAAATAAGAGGAAAGACTCTATCATTTTATATCACACTTGAGAATATTGAATATATACAATTGAATGAGGTAACCAAAGGGTATCTAAGCCGAATTTTAGAGGGAAGGTGAAGTAAAGAAGGCCGAAATTCAAGGGAGAATAAATTTTTTTGATGATGTTTTCTAAAGTATGTTATTTACAGGTCATCTCACCATTTTTGAAATAAAGTCTTTTATAGAATGATTCATACCGTGAAATTGATAGGACATTGAAGAAACATATCCAAGTATCCATGGTAAAATTTTTATCTTGCGTGTCATTGTATTTTTGGAGTTACACGTCGTGGAAAATAGGGTTTGTGGCTAGTACTGAAACTAGTCTAAAAATGTCATAACTTCTTCATAACAGATCCAAATTCATTAATACAAAAAGTATCGGTTATAGTATAGTTTTTAGTATGTTGTGTTAAATTTTCAGATCCATACAACAAATATTTTGTGCAGGGCACGCTCTACAAGGTTGCTCTCTAGAATAAGCCATAATTCAAAAAGGTATGTCATTTTTTCTATAACTCCTTTTCTGAGAGGTTCCAAGTAGTGAAACCCGGAGGAATTGCATAAAACACATTGAAGAACATTGTTTACTATTTTCAAATCTTTATTCATTACAGGTACATAGTTATGATTATTTCAAGTTAGGGTTGTTGACTAATCCAAAACTAGTCATGTGAGAAAATGCCAGTCTCTTGTTGTTAAAGTTAAGGAAGGTTTGCAGGTTAAGGTACATGTTGGTGCATGGTTGATGCACTTGTTTATGGTATAGGTTGATTACAGGTTGTTTGGTATAGGTTGTTTCATGGTTGATGCACTTGTTTATGGTACAGGTTGATTACAGGTTGAGGTACATGTAGATGCATGGTTCAGGTTATTGGCACAGGTTGGTTGCAGGTCAGTGGTACAGGTTGGTACAATTGTACAGTGGTATATCTTACAGTGATAGTGTGACAGTGGTTCCATCATTATACTTATACGTTAGGGCGGTTGGACGGAGCAAGGACACGTGGTTGTAGCTGGAGAACATAGGGGGTTGTAGCCTCCTTCTGGTTGTAGCCAGAGAATAGGGAAGTTGGAGCTTTCCTCAGGTTGTAGCCTGAGAAACTAAGGGGTTGGAGCCTCCTTATAGTTGCAGCTGGAAAAAAAGGGAAGTTGGTGCTTTTAATGAATTTAATTCTTCAAGAAATATAAGAAAAAAAATTCCATAGTTTTGTCCTGCTTTGGGTTTCCACGTAAAAACATTGGTGTACGGTGTATGTGTGTGATTGTTGATGCAGGAGCATCTCAAGTGAGCCAACGCGGAGACAAAGGACGGCTGGAAAAGTGCCCAGTGCAAATTTTGAAATATCTTGAATCATTAATGAAGCCATCAAGTGGAGGCACACTTGTAAAATGTAATCGGACCTTGAGCGATACGCTCTTGTCCTTAGTAGGTAGTAGGAATTTATGATAGTTAATGCAAGTAGATAGAATTTAATTATAGATTAGACAGTTTAGAATGAGAGAGGGAAAACGGGATATAGACACCCTCATTGTGTATTGTAACATAGGAGAGAAGAAGAGAAGAAGCAGAGAGCTGTGTAGCCAAACTCCATGTACATAAATTATGAATTAATACAAGAAAGTTGTGATTCAGACTCATGGTGTTCATATATTCTCTGTGTATGCATTTTTTGTTATGCTCGTGGATGTTTTACTCTTTCTGTCATGCAATTGCTTTTATGCTATGTATGAATGATTTCTTGTTGAATGTTTGAAATCTGAGAGGGAGAGTAAGGGAAATGAGTTTCAATTGTTTCTCTATTTGAGCAAGGGTTCCTGCAAGGAGTGCAATTGAATTGTCCGGAAGGAGTGCGTCGACAAAGTGTTCAGAGTTTTGCCTCTAAAACCTCAGGAGAGATAGCTTTTGTTCTCATTCTCTCAGAAGTGTAGTTGGGCACAGGAGCTGTGCAAGGTGTGCGCAGGCTGAATAGAGCTTCATCTTTCGTAACCTGAATGGTTTGTTGAGGGACTGCTGCTGTAGGAGTGCGTAGACTCGACGGGTTCCAATTCCTTGGAAGGAAGTAAGGAATTTTCCGTAAGGAGTGTGTGCAGGAGTCTTCTTCAAGACTCAAAGTTAGAGAAAGTTCAGGAAGGATAAAGCCTTCAAAGTCGTCAAAGGAAGCACAGGAATTTTGTGCACCGAAAATAGTGAGAAGGTGTTTCAAGTTGGATTGCAGATGGTTAAGTACTGTGGAAACCCACTTGGTAAAAGGTTGTCAAAGTCCTTGTGAAGGAAAGAACGGACGGTCGAAATTCTCTGTAGAGAATTCGCGAAGTCCCGTGAACCATTAGATCTCACGGAAAGAGGAGGGGAGTTACATTGAGTATTCCCAAAGGTTCTAAGCTCAGGAGGAGTAGAGTCGTATATCCAAGCCACAGGGGCCGTTGGATTTACCCGTGAACTTCTCTTTCAGGGTTTCGCGAGTGGAAGTCCCGTAATTTTGGCAACAGGATTCGTGAAATCATGAAACACGAAGTCCTGAAGGCTGAAAGGATTGTGTGGGCCAAAGAATCGACAGGTGGACAGGTGGCGCATTATCGACACGGAAGTCAAATTCTGTTGACCATTTCGAGGTTTCGTGGGGTGAAGTTATGAATTCTTTGCATTAGGATTCACGATATCACGAAGTCTGAAGTCTCAACAGAGTGAAAGGCCGTTGAAAGGTCAAAGCTTGCGAGCGCATCGGAGTTTCGGTAAATCAGGTTTCGGGAATCGAGGGAACAAGTTGCTCGACATCGCAACCGCCGAAATCGCGATAAGTAGAAGTCCGAAAGAGAGAGAGAAAATCTCAAGCGTTGACTGTTTCGAGTTTCTGGAGATTGAGAGACAAGGCGCTTGACCACTGGATTCCTGAAAGTGAAAATTCCGATCTTCTGAAATAAAAGGGGAAATTTCTTGAAGTTAGTTGTCGGTGTAGATTTCTCGAAAGGGAAATAAAAGAGCCATTGCGAAAGATCTTCGGGACAGTGTAAGGGAAAAGATCCTGTGTACGTGGACCTTCCAACCTACGGGTTGAGGAGGGCTGCGTCAGGTTTGGTATCAGAGCTCAGAAAGGTTCTTTGCTTTCTATAGCAAGGAAAAAGAAAATTCACCATGCCGCCAAGAAGATGGGACAGAAAAACACCCGATCCACCAGAGGAGAGGGAAATGCCGAGAAGAAGAGGTAGGCAGATGATTGATCCAATCATGGAAAAAGAAATGCCTGATTTATGCGCCAGACTTGAAGACATGGAGACAACACAGAGACACACAGTCAGTGTTGGGGATCTTAGTGATTCCGAAAGTGAAATTGAGGCTGAACATGAAGAAGAAGTTGCAACCGAAGAAGTAGCAAACGAACGCTTGATTAGAGCTATTGCAAGAATGGGTGCAAGAGCGATAATGGACATTCCAATTTATGAGGGAAATCTGGATGCAAAGGAGCTTATAGACTGGATTAGAGCCCTAGACACATACTTTGACTATGAAGATGTCGAAGAGGAAAAGAAGGTCAAGCATGCTATCATAAGATTGAAGGGACATGCAGCATTGTGGTGGGATGAACTACAAGCTGACAGACACTGCAAAGGCAAGCAAAAAATCAAGAGCTGGGATAGAATGATTGCAAAGATGAAGGCAAAATTCATCCCCAGAGATTACCAGATTACTCTGTTTCGAAGGATGGAAAACTTGAGACAGAAGATGATGACAGTGAAAGAATACACTAAATAATTCTACAGGCTGAACATCAGGGCAGGTCATCGGGAGAGTGATGATGAAAAAGTTGCCAGATACATGAATGGCCTGAGATATGACATTCAGGATGAGATGAGCATGGTAACCATCCGAATGGTAGAAGATGCTTATCAGATGGCTCTAAAAGCGGAAGAGAAGCTGAGCCGAAAGAAGGGTCAAAGAGGTCGAGGTAGAAGTCAACGCAAAGGCAAATCAGTTGCCCAGGATAAATATCAGAAGCCCAAGGAGGACTGGAAGAAACCTCAGACTCGAACTGAGAGAGGTGGAAGCTCACAGCGAGGGAAATATGCTGAACAGAGAGGAGATTATGCTGATAATAATATCTTTCCTCGTACCAGAGGTAGAGGAAGAGGAAGAGATGGAGTAATAACATGCTTCACATGTGGAAAGAATGGGCACAATTCTTACGAGTGTCCAAATAAAAAGAAAGAGAGTGGAGAGACTCACATCACTGAAGCACAGACGTGAGATGTTGAGACAGAAGATGCTGAAGGTGGAAGATCGTTGATGATGTGAAAAGCTCTTTTGACACCAGAGAAGGAGGTGGAGAGTTCAGTCCAAAGAAACAGACTTTTTCGGACTGCTTGCAAAACCAAGGACAGGTTATGCAAGGTCATTGTGGACAGTGGTAGCACAGATAATCTCATTTCTACAGAGATGGTAGAAAAGCTGGAGTTGGAGACGATTGATCATCCAAGCCCATACAGAGTTTCGTGGCTACAGAAAGGACATTAGGTAACTGTCACTAAACAGTGTTTGGTTGAATTTAAGATAGGAGGATATAATGATAAGATACTCTGTGATGTTATTCCCGTGGATGTTTGTCATCTATTGTTGGGTAGACCATGGCAATATGACAAGAATGTGATTCATGATGGAAGAATGAACACATACACCCTAGAGAAGAATGGGAGAAATCACATGTTGCTTCCAATCAAGGATAAGGAGGTGAAACCGGAAGTAAGTAACACCGTACTTCTCATGAATGGGAAGGAACTTCTTACAGAGGTTAAGAAGAAGGAGGATCCACAGTTCATTGTGGTCAGGAAATCGAAGATTGTTTTGACCAGCACAAGAGTGGACGATTTACCAGAAGAATTTCAGGAACTATTGGAAGAGTTCACTAACATAGTAGTGGACAAACTACCTCATTCGTTGCCACCAATTAGAAGTGTGAGTCATCATATTGATCTCATACCAGGAGCCAGTTTTCCAAACAAAGCCGCATACAAATTGACGCTGCAAGAGAATGAAGAGGTCAAAAGACAAGTCCAGGAGTTGTTGGACAAAGGATTGGTTAGGGAAAGCTTGAGTCCGTGTGCTATTCTGACAGTACTCAGTCCGAAGAAAGACAGAGGCTGGAGGATGTGTACTAACTCGAGGGCAATTAATAAGATAACCATCTGGTACAGATTCCCATTTCCAAGGATGGATGATCTGATGGATTTCTTGAGTGGGGCAAATTTTTTTTCAAAGATTGATTTGAAAAGCAGTTATTATCAAATCCGCATGAGAGAAGGTGATGAATGGAAGACAACATTAAAAAACAACAAAGGGTTGTATGAATGGCTTGTTATGTCGTTTGTCTTAACAAATGCACTGAGTAGCTTCATGAGGTTGATGAACAAAGTCCTGAGGGAGTTCATCGAAAAATTTGTTATCATATATCTGAATGACATACTGATTTTCAGTAAAACAATGGCAGTGAATCTGAAACATTTGACTACAGTGATGCAGAGGTTACAACAGGAGAAGCTATTGATAAACATGAAGAAATCCTCATTCATGAAGACAAAGCTCATTTACTTGGGATTTTTTATTTCTGCAGATGAGTTGAGGATGGATCCAGATAAGGTGGAGGTAATCAAGAATTGGCCATCACCGAAGAATACCTTTGAGGTGAGAATTTTCCACGGATTGGCTAGTTTCTACCAAAAATTCATTAGGATTTTCAGTGGAATTAGTGCACCGATGATGGACACAGTGAAGAAAAGACACAAGTCTTTTCACTGGACAGAAGAGGCTGAGAAGAGTTTTAATCTGTTGAAGAGGAATATTATGGAACAACCAATTCTGGTGTTGTCGTATTTCCAAAAGACATTTGAAGTGAAATGCGATGCAAGTGGATTTGCAATAGGGGCAGTCTTGAGTCAAGAGGACAGGATGATAGCATACTTCAGCGAGAAGATGAATGAAGCGAAAGTGAAATACTCCACTTATGATAAGGAGTTTTATGCTATTATATAGGGATTGAAGAAATGGAGACATTACTTAATCCGGAAAGAGTTTGTCTTGTATAGCGACAATCATGCACTACAGTTTGTGACTCAACAGGAAAAGTTGAATCAAAGAGATGTCAAATGGGTTGAATATATACAAAATTTCACTTTTGTGATTAAACACATTTCTGGTACTGCTAACAAAGTTGTTGATGCTTTGAGCAGGAAGTGTTTGCTACTGCAGGAGTTCAGGGTCAAAACGTTGGGTTTTGATGACCTCAGGGACATGTACAGGGATGATCCAGATTTTAAGGAGACGTACGAGGCAGCTGAGAATCCAATTCTCAGGGATAGAAGCCAATGGACATAATACATGATCCAAGAAGGATTATTGTTTAAAGGTAATCAACTTTGTATTCCAAAGTGCTCCATGAGGGAGAATTTACTAAAAGAGAAACACAGTGGAGGATTAGCAGGACACTTTGGTCACAAAAAGACGTTCGCAAAGTTGAATGAGTCATATTTGTGGCTAGGAATGCGAGCATACGTCAAAAGATTCATGGACAGGTGCAGAATTTTCCAACATTCGAAGGGAAGGAAACAGAATGCAGGGTTTTATCAACCATTGCCCATACCTGAGAGGTCGTGGGATGCAGTTAGCATGGATTTCATATTGGGGTTGCCAAGAACACAAAGAGATTTTGACTCAATATTTGTGGTTTTGGATAGATTTTCCAAGATGGCACACTTCATTCCATGTCAGAAGACCAGTGACGCAACTCACATTGCGAATATGTTTTTCAATGAAGTTATTCGACTTCATGTCTTACCAATAAGCATAGTTTCAGATCGAGACAAAAAGTTCGTAGGACACTTCTGGAGGACCTTATGGAAGAAGCTAGGGACTAAATTTTCATTTAGTTCAGCTTATCATCCTCAGACGGATGGACAAACAGAAGTGGTGAACAGAAGTCTGGGAGACTTGCTGAGAATCTTGGTGACAGAACACCACAGCCAGTGGGACAACATATTACCAGAGGCGGAGTTTGCTTATAATGACTCAGTTAATAGAAGCACGGGGCAGAGTCCATTTCATATTGTCTATGGCATGTAGCCGAGAGGAATTTATGAGCTGAGAGATTCAAAACAGACTGCAATTAGAAGTGCTAGTGCAGAAGATTTCGCAGAGGCGATGAGGGAACTTCACAGCCAGGTGAAGGAGCGATTGCAAAGTTCGAGCCAAGAATATAAGTGAAGAGCAGATTAGCACAGAATACAACTTCAATTTGAGGTTGGTGATTTGGTTCTGGCACATTTGAGGAAGGAAAGGTTCTCGAGAGGAACATATAATAAACTGAAGATGAAGAANATCGGAATTTATCCGATATTCAATATCTCAGATTTGTACCCATATAAAGCTAAGGAAGCAGGGATAGGAAATGAACAACCAGAAGTCCAGTGGACAAAGCAGATGCCAGTTGCAGAAAAGTTGCAGATGGAGCGCATACTGGACAAAAGAGTGAGCAAGAAGACCAGGCGAAAGAAATACTTTGAATATTTGGTCAAGTGGAAGGGCCATCCAGTTGAAGATGTCAGCTGGGAGAATGAAGCGGAGGTCCAGAGGCATGGACAGACCATACGTGAGCTCATGGACAAGAGCCCATGAAAATTTTTCAAGCTAGGGAGTATGATGCAGAAGCATCTCAAGCGAGCTAGCGCGGAGACAAAGGATGGCTGGAAAAGTGCCCAGCACAAATTTTGAAATATCTTGAATCATTAATGAAGCCATCAAGTGGAGGCACACTTGTAAAATGTAACTGGACCTTGAGCGATCCGCTCTCGTCCTTAGTAGGTAGAAGGAATTTATGATAGTTAACGCAAGTAGATAGAATTTAATTCTAGATTAGACAGTTTAGAATGAGAGAGGGAAAATGGGATATAGACACCCTCATTGTGTATTGTAACATAGGAGAGAAGAAGAGAAGAAGCAGAGAGTTGTGTATCCGAACTCCATGTACAGAAATTATGAATTAATACAAGAAATCTGTGATTCAGACTCATGGTGTTCATATATTCTCTGTGTATGCATTTTTTGTTATGCTCATGGATGTTTTACTCTTTCTGTCATGCAATTGATTTTATGCTATGTATGAATGATTTATTGTTGAATGTTTGAAATCTGAGAGGGAGATTAAGGGAAATGAGTTTCAATTGTTTCTCTATCTGAGCAAGGGTTCCTGCAAGGAGTGCAGTTGAATTGTCCGCAAGGAGTGCGTCGACAAAGTCTTCATAGGTTTGCCTCTGAAATCTCAGGAGAGATAGATTTTGTTCTCATTCTCTTAGAAGTGCAGTTGAGCACAGGAGCCGTGCAAGGTGTGCGTAGGCCGAATAGAGCTTCAGGTTTCGTAACCTGAATGGTTTGTTGAGGGACTGTTGCTGCAGAAGTGCGCAGAGTCGACGGGTTCCAATTCCTTGGAAGTAAGTAAGGAATTTGTCGCAAGGAGTGTGTGCGTGAGTCTTCTTCAAGACTCAAAGTTAGAGAAAGTCCAGGAAGGATAAAGCCTTCCAAGTCATCGAAGGAAGCACAGGAAGTTTGTGCACCGAAAATAGTGAGAAGGTGTTTCAAGTTGGGTTGCAGATGGTTAAGTACTGTGGAAACCCACTCGATAAAAGGTTGTCGAAGTCCTTGTGAAGGAAAGAATGGACGGTCAGAATTCTCTGTAAAGAATTCGCGAAGTCTCGTGACCCGTTAGATCTCACGGAAGAGCAGAGGAGTTACGGCGAGTATTCCCAAAGGTTCTAAGCTCAGGAGGAGAAGAGCCGTAGATCCAAGCCACAAGAGTCGTTGGATTTACCCGTGAACTTCTATTTCGGGGTTTTGCGAGTGGAAGTCCTGTAATTTTGGAAACAGGATTTGCGAAATCATGAAATGCGAAGTCCCGAAGGACGAAAGGATTGTGTGGGCCACATAATCGGCAGGTGGATAGGTGGTGCATTATCGACATGGAAGTCAAATTCTGTTGACCATTTCGGGGTTTCATGGGGTGAAGTTTCGAATTCTTTGCATCAGGATTCGCGATATCGTGAAGTCCGAAGTCCCGACGGAGTGAAAGGCCATTGAAAGGTCAAAGCTTGCGAGCGCATCGGAGTTTCGGTAAATCGGGTTTCGGGAATCGAGGGAACAAGTTGCTCGACATCGCAACCGCCAAAATCGTGATAAGGAGAAGTCTGAAAGAGAGAGAGAAAAGGTCAAGCGTTGACTGTTTTGGGTTTTTAGAGATTGAGAGACAAGGCGCTTGACCACCGGATTCGCGAAAGTGTGAAGTCCGATCTCCCGAAATACAAGGGGAAATTTCTCGAAGTTAGTTGTGGGTGCAGATTTCTCGAAAGGGAAATAGAAGAACCATTGCGAAAGCTCTTCGGGCCAGTGTAAGGGAAAAGATCCTGTGTACGTTGACCTTCCAACCTGCGGGTTGAGGAGGGCTCCTTCAATTGTTCATTTGTTCATTATTTATTTAATATGAAAATATTGGATGATAATGCTACATTGATATAACACTAGCATTATATGGTTAAAAATTATTNTATTACATTGATCTATTACTGATTCACCCCCCCTCTCAGTAATCCAACAATTGGTATCAAAGTCGGTTCCTTTAGGAAATAGTTTAACCACTGGAAGGACATCGTGCATTATTCTGAGAATGGAGTACCAATGTTTAATGGTCGGAATGGTTTTAAGTATGATGTGTGGAGCATAAGGACGAAATTATTTTTGCAGGCACATGGACATTATATTTGGCTATCAGTTGTTACAGGATATGATAGTTCAAAAAGGGCAAAGACTGCAACAAAGAAGGAATTGAAGAAGAATAACAAAATAGAAATGGATTTCATTTGGGAAGGATTACCTAATCCGATAAGAGAAAAGGTTGGTAAATGTTCATCAACAAAAGAACTTTGTGATAAGTTACATGCCATATATTCTTCACCCATCGCAGATTCAGAAAATGCCAAAGAATATGCAGGTATAGAACAAGAAGAAAGATGTTCATCATGTCAGACAGATTCATAAGTGGAAGAGTATGAAGAAGTAGAAGTTGATCACAGAGAACAATTGATCAGTGCAATTGAATATCTAAATAAAGAAAGAGAAGAAAAAAAGTCATCCAAGAAAGAATTGACGAAGCAAAAGGAAAGTGTTCAAGGTTCCAAAAAATCTTAGCAGGTCATCAAGAATTTAAGAACTTGGCTAGAAGAGGCCAAAAGAATTGAAGAAACTCCAGAATATCAAAAGAAATGTTTAGAAGAAAACATACCAACACAAAAGGAAGAAGTAGAAAAGAGAGAAAATATACTAACGTATCACCTCAAGGAAAGAGTCGATGACTTAAACCAACTTGAAGAAGAGTTTGGTCAATAAGAGAGAAGACTCGAAGAAGAAATAATTACATTGAAAATACAACTTGAAGAAGCAAAGAGAACAGAAGAGGTCATGAAGTCTCAAATAATGAAGAAAGAATTAGAGGTTGAGAATATTGAATAAGAACTTGTCACACTAAGAGTCAAAGTCATCAAGCTCAACAAGAATGTTGAAGAGACAAAAACATCCACATCAGTTATAGAGAATGAAGAGAAGCACTCAAGGTTGCTAGAAAAAAAGAATGAATAAAATAGAAAGAGTTGTGCAGAAGTACTCAAAGAAAGGAATCGTGGCCAACCAGAATCTAAGAAAACTATTGAAGATACATCTTCAAGAAGACCATCCATGTTCAAGCCACAAAGAAGCTTCAATCATGATCATGATCAGTCAAGGCATAAATTCAGAAGGACTACAACACAAAGAAGATCATTCACTCCCAGGTATGCAAATTTATTTTATGGCCATTTTTTTTATTGTACTAATTTTGGACATAAGGTTGCAAATTGCAGGGATTATAAAAGAAATATTCAAGCAAGAAGTGCCTATGTGACTACACGTAACATTGAGTGTTACAAATGTCAAAACTATGGACACATAGCTAATAATTGTAGAAGCATGATTGATACTTCCATTAAAGAGAACACTGATATCATATATAAGAAAGTATGGATAAGAAAACAGGAAGAATAGGTGAACAAAGGCCAGGTACCAAAGATCGCAAGATTGGAAATAAAACGAGATGAAGAAAATTCTAAAGAGGAAAATAAAGATATCAGATACAAAAAGGTTTGGAAAATAACTAAAAGAAAGGAAGGACAGGTAAATAAGGAATAGGTTCAAGAGATTGTACTTTTAGGCATTGTAGTGAAAGATGAATCCATAGATAGAAAGAAATAATTCATATATCAGAGAGATAATGAATCTACCAATGAAAATGATGATGAATCTACCAATGAAGATGATGATGAATACACATCAGAGTAGGAATTTTTCTGATCCATTCAGCTTAGAGACTCCCAGGTAATATGAATATTAGATAGGGGGAGTCTATGCAATAACTATGACATACCAAAAAACCATCCTTCGAGCAACTTGCAGAGTATGAGAAGACAGATTCAGAGTAGTCAGTTAGCAGAAGTATAGTTTGATAGATTAATCAAGACTTCATGATAGTATAGTGATAAATGGGTCAGCATTATCGACAATTGTGCAAGTAGAGTCTTAGAAAGTATGGACATAGATGGATTCATAAGAACAATTAGCAGGTTTGGAAAAATATATGACAGTGGACGAGAGCATGGATTAATAGATTGGTTCAGAGAGTGGTTCATAGACAAAGGAACATTATCATAATGGATGATAATTACACAGGAAATGGCTCGAACAATGCTAATGGATTCCAAATTGACAGATATTTTTTGGACACATGCGGTGCATACAACAGTTCACATTCAAAATAGAGTAGTGCTCAGAAACAATAATGACACAACTCCCTACGAACTATGGAAATGAAGTGCAGACAACAACCTCTACATCAAGGTAACTCAAGGCAGTATTTTATTAATTGAAATTTATGTTGATGATATTGTTTTGGAAGTACTAATCACAAGTTAAGCTAGAAATTTGCAAAGGATATGCAGAATGAATTTGAAATGTCATTACATGGAGAACTATCCTTATTTTTGGGTCTTCAGATATGTCAAAGAAACCGAGGAATTTTTATCTCTCAAACTAAGTATATCAGAGAAATGCTAAAGAGGTTCGGAATGGAAGATTGCAAACTAGTTACCACTCCTATGCAAACCAATTGCAAGTTGAGAAAAGATGATGATTCAAAGCCTACAGACCAGAGACAATACAGGTCAATGATTGTTATCTTACTATATGTGACAACATCCAGACCATATGTAATGCATGCAATTGGATAGGTGGCACGATTTCAAGCAACACCAAAGGCATCACATGTATTAGCAGTGAAGAGGATTTTCAGATATCTCAAAGGAACAAAAGAGTTTGGATTATGGTATCCAAAAGGAAAGGATCTATCACTTATTGCCTACACAGATCCAGATTTGGCAGGTTCCATTGATGACCGAAAAAGCACCAATGGAGCAACGTTCTACTTGGGTGAGTGTTTAGTATCATGCCTAAGAAATAAACAATCATTAGTATCCTTATCTACAACCGAGGTAGAGTATATTGCAGCAGCAACATGTTGTACACAGGTTCTACAGATGAAACAAACTCCGATAGATATACAAGTTGAGTATGATGAGCCCATTCCAATCTATTGTGATAATACAAGCACCATCAATATCTCAAAGAACCCGGTGATGCACTCCAAGAAGAAGCACATTCCAATCAAGTATCAATTTCTATAGGAACAGGTTGCAAAGAAGAACATCAGAGTTGACTATGTGGGCAAAAAAGAACAAGTGGCAGACATCTTTACAAAATTGCTTCCATGGGGAGCCTTTAAGTATCTTCGCCAGAGACTCAGAGTAATTTCTACTCCAAAATGAATGATTTTGAATGCTCATCCTATATTTCTTAGATCTACACGAGGAAGCACCATAAGAGGGCAGTTCAGGTTGGAAGATCAATTTCACAAAGAGTTCTGTTAGGGGGAGTAGCCCCAGATGGAAAGATACATTTTCCATTGATGACAAAGGGGGAGAGATTTATTATATGAAAAGGTAAATGCTTGGAGAGAGAGCATAGAGGCATGTTTCCAAAGGGAGTGATTGTCACAAGGGAAGAATGAGTGATATGACTTCATAGTAATACCCTTTATCAAAGGGGGATATATTATTCATATGAAGGGAGAGAGAGTATTCATAGGCTTATAAACACAAAGAAAAATAAATGGCATGTAGACAGGAGTAGCAGCCCCAAGGAGAGTTTAGTTAGGGGGAGCAACCCTGAATGGAAAGATACATTTTCCATTGATGACAAAGGGGGAGAGATTTATCATATGCAAAGGTAAATTCTTGGAGAAAGAGAATAGAAGCATGGTTCCAGGGGGAGTGATAGTCACAGGGGGAGCATCCCCAAAGGGATATACTCTTTTCCATTTATTTCAAAGGGCGATAAATAGAAACACTGATGAGGAGTATAAGCATGACTGTTATCATGACTAAGTGTTGCCATCAATGTTGGTGTTGCCATCAATGCCAAAGGGGGATATTGTCAGACAGTTTGCTTAGGTTGATGGACAGATGGTATGGATTGTTGGTTGTCATTGAATTCAACCATTGGAGAGTTATATTATAGATTTATGTCAATCCTTAGTGATTTTTGTCAACCCTTGGAGAAAGTCCGGTAGCAAATTTCGATAGCACAAAGGTTTGGGTAATGGACCCAAGGTTGTTTCATGTATAATGGTATGCGTTTTAATATATTTTAAGGTAAGAATATTCTATATTGACATTACATGTCATTCCATTTCCTGTGGTATGTGGAACGTCACATAACTCCTCACGGTTAGAGAGTTATTTCCATGAGAAGTTGGAGAACCCAGGTTTGGGTAATGGACCCAAGTTTGTTTCATGGATAATGGTATGAGTTTTGATATATTTGAAGGTAATACTATTCTCTATGTATAGTACATGTCATGCCATTTCTGGTGGTATGTGGAACGTCGCATAACTCCTCACGATTAGAGAGTTATGGCCATGAGAAGTTGGAGAACCCAGGTTTGGGTAATGGACCCAAGTTTGTTTGATGGATAATGGTATGAGTTTTGATATATTTTCAGGTAAGACTATTCTATATGAATAATACATGTCATGTCATTTCTGGTGGTATGTGGAACACCACATAACTCCTCATGGTTTGATATTTATGGCCTTATGAAGTTGGAGGACCCTCATATGTTGGCTTGAAGCCCCAAAAGGTCAAAGTAGTCAAAGTGGTTTAAGAGATTTTAGAAGTTAAATAATAAAGTGAAGTGATGCATGTACTATAATTCAAAGTGAATACAAAATAAATTATTTAAATAATAAATTTAATGGAGAAATTAGAAGTGGGTTAACCCTAAAATAAGAAAAGTGGGTTAAGATGGTTAAAGGGTAACCCCTTGAGGAAGCTACATGAAAGTATAAATAAGAGGAAAGAATCTCTCATTTTATATCACACTTGAACATATTGAATATCTACATGTGACTAAGGTAACCAAAGGATATCTAAGACGAATTTTAGAGGGAAGGTGAAGTAAAGAAGGCTGAAATTCAAGGGAGGATAAATTCTTGTGATGATGCTTTCTAAGGTATGTTATTTACAGGCCATCTCACCATTTTTGCAATAAATTTTTTTCTAGAATGATTCAGACCGTGAAATTGATAGGCCATTGAGGAAACATATCCAATTATATGTGGTAAACCTTTCATCTTGTGGGCCATTGTATTTTTGGAGTTACACGCCATGGAAAATAGGGGTTGTTGTTAGTCCTGAAACTAGTCTAAAACAAGTGCTTCGGGTAAAAATGTCATAAATTCTTCATAATAGATCCAAATTCAGTAATACCAAATGTGTCATTTATAGTACAGTTTGTAGTATGTTGTATAGAATTTTCTGATTCATACAAAAAAAATCCATGTGGGGCACGTTCTACAAGGTCGCTCTCTAGAATAAGCCAGAATTCAACAAGGTATACCATTTTTTCTATAACTCCTTTTCTTAGAGGTTCCAAGTAGTGAAACCTGGAGGAATTGCATAAAAAAAACTAAAGAACATTGTGTACTATTTTTAGATCTTTATTCATTACAGGTACATAGTTATGATTATTTCAAGTTAAGGTTGTTGACTAATCCAAAACTAGTCATGTGAGAAAATGCTAGTCTCTTGTTGTTAAAGTTAAGGAAGGTTTGCAGGTTGAGGTACAGGTTGTTGCATGGTTGATGCACTTATTTATGGTATAGATTGATTACAGGTTGTTTGGTACAGGTTGGTGCATGGTTGATGCACTTGTTTATGGTACAGGTTGATTACAAGTTGAGGTATAGGTAAATGCATGGTTTGGGTTATTGGTAAAGGTTGGATGTAGGTCAGTGGTACAGGTTGGTATAGTTGTATAGTGGTGTATCTTTCAGTGATAGTGTGATAGTGGTTGCATCATTTTACTTATACGACAGGGTGGTTGGACGGGGAAAGGACAGGTGGTTGTAGCCACCTTCTGGTTGTAGCTAGAGAACATAGGGGTTTGTAGCCTCCTTCTGGTTGTAGCCAGAGAATAGGGGAGTTGGAGCTTCCCTCAAGTTGTAGCCTGAGAAACTAGGGGGTTGGAGCCTCCTTCCAGTTGCAGCTGGAAAACAAAGGAATTTGGTGCTTCCAATGAATGTAATTCTTCAAGACATATAAGATAAAACATTATGTGGTTTTCTCCCGATTTGGGTTTCCATGTAAAACACTGGTGTATTGTGTATGTGTGTGATTGTTCATTTCTTATTGCTCATTATTGGATAATAATTCTACATTGATATAACACTTGGATTATTTGGAGAAAAATGATTATAATTACGCTATTACTAATTCACCCCCCCTCNTGGAGCCTCCTTCCAGTTGCAGCTGGAAAACAAAGGAATTTGGTGCTTCCAATGAATGTAATTCTTCAAGACATATAAGAAAAATCATTTTGTGGTTTTCTACCGCTTTGGGTTTCCACGTAAAAACATTGGTTTATTGTGTATGTGTATGATTGTTCATTTGTTCATTGTTTATTTACTCTGCAAATATTGGATGATAATGCTACAATGATATAACACTTGCATTATATGGTTAAAAAGGATTACATTGCTCTATTATTGATTCACCCCCCCTCTCAGTAATCCAACATATGATATCCCTTCTGACTTGCAATGGAAGGAGATAGTACGGCTAGGTAAGACAAAGTGCAGTTTTCCAGGGATTAGTAGATGATGTATAGGTGTCATTGGAGATGGAATATTAGGTGGAAGACCAGAACAAAAAAAGTGGCGAAGAAAGGAACTAAAGCGTCAGAGGAGTTAGAAGCCATATCACCAAACGTTTTCTTGCTAATCATTGTAAATCGGTTCCAAAACCGAAACTATTCCTTGTAATTATTGTAATTAGTTTCAAGAACTGAAACGTTTCATTTTTAAATCATTGTAATCAGTTTCAAACCGAAGGGACTCAAACTTGTATAAATATTAGGAGTTCCAAAGGTATTAGTGTTGGAAAAAGTGCAAGGGAATGGTTTTAGTTATTCAGAACTTGAATGTAATTTTCTAAAGCTGAATTGGATACACATGCAAAATTATTGAAGTTTCCATGAAAAGATTCTAATGGTGGTGAACTGAGTTTTGTCTCCTTTCTTTGTATGTATTTCCTATATTTCTGATTTCATTTTCACTATCTTCTATTTAAATTGGATAATTAAAGGCCCAGAATTCATCTTGTGATGCTCTTAGCTGAAGTAATTAAAACTGTGTTAATTTATTCCTAACTAATTCAGAATTCATTCATTTAATGCTCTGATGCAGTTATATGTTTTATTTTCTTCCTACACTCTGTGAATTAACAAATTATAACTCATATTTATCACCTCATTTAGCCTTTATCCTATGGAGATTTCTACAGACCAGTCAATGCTTCCATTCATTTTCAGAAGTTTGACTCCATAGCCCTAAGTGTCCCTCCCCTTCCTTGCCAGTAAAATTATAAAAAACCCCCCAAAACAACAAAACCTAGCCATGGATTGTCAAAGAAATACCAAGTGACAGGAGAGATCCCTCTTTGAGCTGAGCATGCTAATACCCAGCTCTAAAGTTGGTTTTTAGGTTACCTCTGTCGTTTGTTTTATCAGTCAAACAAATTTACAGAGTGCTAACATTCTGGCATCGTTGTCAGGGATCGAAAGTGAAATCTTCCCTGGGAAAATAACGACTTAGAGCTTCAGATTTGATTCCTGAGGGTGACAGTGAATCAAAAACCTTATTGGATAAACTAATTTTACCCTGGTGACTCCATTATAAAGACACCAGTAGCATAAAGTAGTTTGAGTGAGAAATCCTAGCTCCCAAGAGAATTCATACCAGGATAAATCCAGACCTAGAAGTAGTAATCCCTGTGTTTGATCCTGAGAAAATTGTACAGAAAAGAAAAGAAAATCCAATAAGCCCAATTCTTTGTCTAGACAGATATCTATCCTTGCCCAAAGATGGAGTGACAAGTATTAAATACCTTGATTTTGATTTGAAATTTGAGCAAGCTCTGTTATGAACTAAATCTGAGTCTTGTTTGAACGAGATCATCTTCGACGAGAAGAGGTTCCAATATTTAATTTTAGCTTCCTCTACTAAACCTCTTGTGATTCCTACTCAAAACCAACAACCACTTCAAGTTCTTACTCTAGCCATGGCAGCTAGGTTTTCCCCTCTTGTTCTACTTGCTCAGTTACATGATTTTCCTTGGGAGTATAATCAGAGGATTAAGTTGTATGATGCTAAAGGAAATGTGTCAGCCCAAAAACACTTAGATTGGTTCAATGATTTTGTAGACTTAGAAGAAGTAGATTTTGAAGATTTAAAAATGAGTTTGTTTGCACAAATTCTTGCAGGAGAAGTCAAAAAGTTGTTCAGAGGTCTCCCAACAACAAGTATCCTAAATTTTGAAGCCTTTGAAAAACGTTTTCTTGCAAAGTGGGGTGACAAGAAAAACCCCCTTCAGTTGTTAACCCATTATAACAACATGAGAAGGTCACCTAATGAAATAGTGCAAGAGTTTTTAACTAGATTTATAAAAGTCTACAACGCAATTCCTACTAAAGTAAAACCTCCTCCTAGAGCTTCTCAACTTAGATATGTTGATTCCTTTGAAAGTGATTTTGCTTTGTTGTTGAGGGAAAGAAGATCTACTTCACTAGATTATATGATGAGTGATGCAATATAAGTTGAAGTAAATCTAATGGCTTCAGGAAAGATCAAATCTAACTCTGACAGGGACATGAACAAGGTTCAATATAAGGCACAACCTTCAACCTCACAGTCATCAGAAGAGAGGTTTGAGTTGATGATGAAGACCATGGATAAACTCATGGAAATGTTGTCTTTAGATAATAAGCCTAACACCAAAGAGCAGGATGATGTTCCACCCAAGAATAATAGGAGACCAACAGTTCCACAAATCAGACAAAGAGATCAGAGGAACCAAGGTGATCAACAAATAAGACCTCCTTTTCAAAATAATTATGTAAAGGATAATTTTGATGAAAATTTTGAAGACAATATGCATTGTTGTGATGGTGATGAAACATAGGTTTTTTTGACTAAAGAAGAACATGATCAGTTCATGGATGCAAATGAAATATTCATGAAGTAGAATGATGAAAGGTTGTCAGTGGAAAAATACGATTACCAAACAAGGTTGCAGAATGCCATCATGCAATTCCAAAAACAATATAATCTTCGAAACAAAAAGGTTCCTGCAAATCTGCCAAAGGGAAATCCTACCAAAGAATCTCAAAATAATATGCCTTCTTCAAGTTAGCCTAATAAGGACTTTGTTGCAAAGGATGTTGTGGAGAAAGGAAAGCACAAGGAAGAACCTCCAAAGAAAATACCCGAAACAAGAAAGGAGACAGTAATAAAAAAGGTAAAGAAAACCTCTTCTTCCTTCAACTTTGAAAGTGAGAAGGCCAAAATCAAAATTTATGTTCCATTCAATGCGCTGATAAAGAATAGTGAATATAGAAATCAGATTATTAAGATGCTCAAGATGGAAGAAACTTCTGATACTTTGAATATACAAGATGATCAGTCTGCCATCTTGTTTGTCCCACGTGTAGAGGAGAGTAGTGATGTTGATGAGGTCCCCCCTTTCTATGTCAGTCTGAAGATTCATGATATGATTTTTCAAAATGATATGTTGGATTCAGGAGCATCCCATAACCTGGTGCCCAAGGTGGTCATGGACCAATTGGGCCTGAAAATTACAAGGCCTTACAAAGATATTTTCTCCTTTGATTCAAGGAAGGTGAAGTTTTTGGGCCTAATCAAAGAGCTGGTGGTATCTTTGTCTCAAATTCCAGCAAAAAATATGGTCATGGATGTAGTGGTTGTTGATATGCCTCCTAAGTTTGGCATGTTGTTAGCTAGGTAATGGGATGCAAAGTTGAAAGGGACTCTGCAAATGTATATGTCATATGCCACTATCATTGTTTTTGGTCAAGATAGGAGGTTGTATAGGGAAGTATTGCTCAAATACATGGTTAGTAACAAAGCCCAGCCAAAAAAACATCCCATTTATTCTATGGAAACTTAGATTGGTTCCTCTATTTTTCGTTAATGATTTGAGTTTTGAAGATAAGGTGCCAGACACTGAGATGACTGCCAAAGACAAATCTGATCATGAGACTAAGAAAATTTCAAAAAATCAAGACAGTGCATAGAATGAGATGTGGAACATGGGCTTTGATGGGGATGTTAGCAGAGAAGGAGTAGGAGCTGGCGTGTGGATTAACCACCACATATTGGCCACAAAAAATTGTTCTTATAAGCTTTCTTTTGAGTGCACAAATAATATGGCTGAATATGAGGCATTAGTATTGGGATTGAAAACTTTGAAAGAAATGGGTGCTAGGAAGTTAGTTGTACATGGATATTATGAGTTGATCATAAATCAGGTGAAGGGAATATATCAAGCAAAGAATCCCAGGTTAAGAGCATATAGGAATATAATGCTTGAACTGCTTGAATAATTTCAGAAAATAGTCTCTCAACAATTCCAAGGGGTCAGAATCAGATTGTTGATGCTCTAGCTACTTCAGCCTTAGTTTTCAATTCCAATTTTTCCTAGCAGGGGATATGAGATTGAAGTTAAGCAATGACCGACAGTACCTGATAATATCAAGTAGTGACAGATTTTTGAAGATGACAAACAAATATAAAGCTTCCTTAATATGGATGGTGAATTTGCAAATTTGAATATTGATGAGGAATATTGTTAGCCTATGACTTATCTTTACCAATCACTAAGTCTAAATTGTCA
>SNQJ01S0121865.1:7160-28748 GCA_010110895.2 Picea sitchensis | reverse complement strand
CTCAAATGGAATAAGTATGGTACTCTCTTGAGCCTAGAAGGAGGGAGTACAATCATGAAACTCTCATACACCTTAAAGGGGGGAGTTCAAAATTCCAGTGACAATGGTTCATGAAACCACTTGTGGTATCTCCTTTCAGCTGACAAAGGGGGGAATGGATGATGGAATTGAATATGGTTGTCAGACAGAAAGTTTCGACAATAACAAACATCAAGTATGCCAGATGGGCATGAAATTTTCCAAATGGGCAACTGCGGTCTATAGATGACAGACTTTGGCAAAATTATGGTTCAATAAGTTTAACTTGAATCATACATAATTTGGATGTTAATTCTGATTTTGAGAGCAATGATGTGGACGTTTGGTTCACATAGATGGTCATTTGACCTAGCAGAGGACAAGCGGATCCTTCTGCATTGCAGCTTGGCATTTTATTGAGTTATCAACCATTTTTCAGGGATGTGTCAGACTAGAAGTTGTTTCACTTCACTTGGTTCGCTCTCATCAGATTGGAGTTTACATTAAGTGACCAAATTGCATGAATCCTGGCTCACATGATTACATAGTAAGATTTTCCAGAGATGGCATAATTTGGTAGGATTATGGTTCAATGACCTATAATTGAATCATACACATTATACATTGGGATGTTGTTGGACACCTAAAAGTGTCAATATTGGTTAGTGGTTATCCAAAAACCATCAAATACATGGTATCAATTGGTTAGTGGTCATCCCAAACCACAGATTCAGAGAGCACTTCAGTGATACACTGATAGTAGAGTGGTGATACTGCATGTTCACCAATTAGCATAAGACATCAGATTCTTCTAGATAAAATACTTGGAAAAATGATCAAATTGTCAAGCAATCAGGGAATGTTCAGATATTGCAGTTGTTCACTTCCACATCTCAGCTCTCTTCCAGTTCATTTCAGATGAACCATTCAACATCCAGATTGGCGGTTTTTCAGGCAGTTCTTCATTGAGGCTCAACACAGGTGTTTAAGTATGAAGACTTGGAATTGATACCAGTTTATGCTTTATTGCTGGTATTATTGATCAGACTTGTGATTGAGTGGGGGATTGTTAGCCTATGACTTACCTTTAACAATCACTAAGTCTAAATTGTCACCTATATTTGTATTATTCACCTAGGATATTAGTAATATATCCTCAAGTGATGACTAATGATTTAGTTAAGATTGCCTAGCCTAGTCATCATGCATGATTTGAGGATCTAGAGAAAAACTCTCTATGAGGTGGCATCACCCATTGTACTATAAATATGAAACATTGGAGTGAATACATTAGAGTCTTGGCTAGTGAGCCTTTTCTGCCATGTTGTTGTTCTTGTATATATTTTATCAAATATTATGGTGAAGAAGAATATGAAGTTGTGTTTGCAAGTGATGGCTATTTCAAGAATCAGATTGTTGGAAAGGATATAATGCAGCTAAAAAATAACATGATTCGAAAAGGCCTGGTCCCACTAAAAAAAATCTTTGACAACAATGATGTGGCCAAGAGTCCTAAAACTGCTACAAATGATGGAGATGTTGAAGATTGCAACATTGGGACTCAGGAGGATCCCAATATCATCAAGCTATCCAAGACTCTTAGCCCAGAGGTCAAGCAAATGTATATCAATTTAATGAAAGAGTTTAATGATGTTTTTTCCTAGAGTTGTGAAGATGTGAAAGTTTATGATACCAAGGTGATTCAACATGTGATTCCAATCAAAGAGGATCATAAACCTTTCAGACAAAAATTACGAAGAATCAATCCTTTGTTGCTACCCTTGATTGAGAAAGAGATAAAGAATTTGTTTGAAGCCAATATCATAGTGTCTCTGAGGTTTTCTTAGTGGGTCGAAAATATGGTTCCTGTCAGAAAGAAGAGTGGAGAGATAATATTATGTGTAGACTTCAGAAATCTGAACAGGGTATCTCTAAAGGAAAATTACCCACTTCCTAAGATGGATCACATTCTACAGAAACTGGTTGGTTCTAAAAAAATGTCAATGTTGGATTGTTTCTTTGGGTACAATCAAATAATGGTACATCTCGATGATCAGGAAAAAACAACCTTTACAACACCATGGGGCACCTTCATGTATGCCAAGATGCCTTTTGGGCTCATGAATGCAGGGGAAACTTTCCAAAGAGCTATGGATATATATTTTTCTGATGAGAAAGATAAATTTATTGTTATTTACTTAGATGATATCACTGTATATTCAATTTCTGATGAAGAACATATTGAACATCCGAGAAGGGATTTTAAAAAGTGTAGGAAGTTTGGCATTTCATTGAACCCCCAAAATTTTAATTTTGGCATGGAAGAGGGGCACATTATTTCAAAGGAGGGAATAAAGATAGATCCCAACAGAGTTGAGGGAATCCTAAAACTTGACAAACCCAAAAGAAAAAAAGAAGTGAAATCTTTCCCGGGGAAAGTAAATTTTCTGAGAAGATTCATCCCTAACCTGGCTGAAATCATAAAGCATATCACTAACATACTCAATAAAGGAAGTGAGATAAACTGGACCCATGAAGCCAAAAACTATTTTGAAGATATTAAAGTGGCGTTGACTAAAGCCCCAGTGTTGGCTAGTCCTAATTTTGAAAAAGACTTTATATTGTTTTCTTTTGCCTCAGAGCACACCATTGTTGGTGTTTTATTACAAAAATATGAACATAATTTTGAGAGGCCTGTAACATACTATAGTAGGACATTGAGGGATTCCCCATTGAAGTATGATATCATGGAAAAGAAGGCATATGCATTGGTCAAGGACCTAAAGGAGTTTAGAGTTTATATATTGCATTCTCATACCACTACCTATGTGCCCAACAATTCTATGAGCGACATTTTAACTCAGCCTAATCCTAAGGGAAAAAGGGACAAGTGAATAGTTGTGTTGTTGGAGTATGACATTGAGATCAAACCTACAAAGTTGATCAAAGGGAAAGGACTTACCAAGATGATGGCATAGACAAATTGTGAGCTCTTGGGAATTAACTTCATTGTTGATTTGTCAGTAGACTCACAAGAAGAAAAGGTCCCTTGGGTATCTAAAAAATTCCTTGACTCCCCATGGTATGTTGATATTATTTATGTGTTGAGAAATTTGCAGGATCCTCCTAAATTAAGCAAAACCAAGGCAAGATGTTTGAATCTAAAAGCAACAAAGGTCTGTGTTTTAAATCAATCTCTGTATTGGAAGGATCTAGGAGGAATCTTGTTGAGTTGTTTTCTGGAAGGAGAAGTAGAAAACACCATTAGAGAGTTTCATAAAGGTGATTGTGGAGGGAACCATTATTGGAAAACTATTGTGCAAAAGATATTGAGGGTTGGGTTCTATTGTCCTAACATATTTTTTGATGTCTACAAAGAAGTTTCAAGTTGTCATGAATGCCAAATTTTTTATGGGAAGAGAAAATTGCAGCATTTTCCCTTGAAGCCCATCTCTGTTGAAGCACCTTTCAGAAAATGGGGCCTTGATTTCATAGGAGAAATTCATCCATAGTCCTCAGCTTAGCACAAGTGGATACTGATAGCCACAGATTACTTCACTAAGTGGATTGAAACAGTTCCCACCAGGCAAGCCACATATATTGTTATGATTTAGCTTTTGGAGAACAATATTTTGTCCAGGTTTGGTTGTCCAATCAAAATCATTACAAACAATGCAGAAACATTTAAGTCCAAGAATATGGAAAAATTTTGCACTTATTACAATATAACTCTTGGCCATTCCACAACTTATTACCCTCAAGGTAATGGATTGGTTGAGTCATCCAATAAGAGTTTGACCAAAATTATCAAGAAGTTGTTGCAAGATAACAAAAAGGCTTGGCACAAAAATCCCATCATGCACTATGGGCTGACAGGATCACTACTAAAAGGTCTATTTCCACTTCACCCTTCCAGATTGTGTATGATGCATAAGCAGTTTTTCCTACTTCATTAGTATTACCAGTGATGAGATTGTTACAGGAGCAAGATGTTGAACCAGATGCCACTCAGAGGAGAACAAATGAACTAATCAATGTCCAACAACCAAGGGATAAAGCCTTCAACAACTCTTAATCACACCAATAAATAATTAAAAAGGATTTTGACAGGCATACTAAGGAAGATGATTTCAAAGTGGGGGGTTTGGTGTTGAAATGGGATGCTAGGAATGGAGATAGAGGAAAGCATGGGAAATTTGACCATTTGTGGCTGGGACCTTTCACAATTGTGACATACCATGGAAATAATTCCTATCTTCTACAGGAACATAATGGAGATCTTGTTGGTGGAGGACCTGTGAATGGCAGATTTCTCAAGAATTATCTCGCTTAAAGGAATTTTCACCCTTTCCATTCATTGTATATAACCATTTTTTTTCTTCAGTTGAAGCAATTGAAGTCAAATCAGCAGAAATTGAATCCTGAAGTGAAGGCCCTAAGTTATGTTGAGTATAATTTGATTTTTTTGAATAATATGTTGATAGATTTAGTTGCAAGGGTAAAATAAAGCCTAGTGGGAAGGCACTTGGTCTATCGTTCTTTTATAACTCGCTAGGAGCTGTTGAGGGGTCCTAAATCATTTTAACTCAACAGTAGGAACAAAAACCACCACCAAGGCCCAATTAGACTCTACAACATTTAATGGTGGAATGGTTCTCTAGATCTTGTGATCCTACCAATTAATCGATGGGATTTACATAGTGATTGACATGATGTCTTCTTGTGACAACTCCTCCTTTAGTTTGAACATTCCCTTTTTTTTATTTTCTCTTAAAGGTGGGATGGATACAAGATAAATGCTGGTATAAACTAGTTGGGTAACAAAGGGGAAAGGACTTAACTACTGAAGAAGGATGAGATCGGGATAACCCTCATACTCAAGCATGCAGACAATGATTCTTACACCTACAACAAGCCTAGTACTAATACATTAACCTGTTGGTGTTCTAATTGTTGTCTGAGATATAATTATTAGAAAAAAGACATACATGCAATAAAGGATGGTGAGACAAATAGTTTCCTTAGCTCTAATCATTGATCACATATTATCACAACGATTTACTTTCCATCATTAGAGAAAAGAACTATAAAACATTGAATGAGATAACTTATCAACATATTCAAGGGCTCTTGCTCGTTACAACATCAATTCATGAGATAAAGTCATAAATAATTCTTCTTTAGATCCAGTCACACACGCTTTTGATGAAAAACACAAACTTGTATCTGGTCCTAAACAGGACTTCTTAATTAAGGTAGCTCTGAAATAGTTCTTTACACATTCAAAAATGAGGTTCTTTGCAAAAACCATCGACCTCTTCTAACAGGTCAATACTCTTATTTATAGCATATTATTAACTAAAACTAAATATCAAAAGTGTAAGCTAAGTAAAAAAAAACATTTCCACATGGTGCTTTCATCTCTCAATCTTCTCAGAGTCATCAAATGGTTTCATTTGAGTGGATGACTCTTCTCATACTCCGATCATTTAATGAAGAGATCCTCACATGTGTTGGCATATGGGAATTTTTGTTGGTCCATCGAGGCCGAAAAGATCTCCTTTATCTCCATGGCCTATGCCCAATACTTGACTACTCTAGCACGTAATTGTTGTAACATTGTCTGAGCCTTGATCGGGTGCTCCATGAACTGTTTTACTTGACTTGGACCCATGTTCGCCACCTTTTCTATATCCGCAGCCCGCGATAAGTCTCGTTCGACCTGTAGTTTGACTACGTCATGCAAGTTGACAAAGTCATCAGGTGTGTCAAATTCTAGAAGGCTGATGTATCTCATCGCCCGATTGATCTTGGTCTAGCTCTTTTCACACTTGGCCCATTTGTCTTGGATTTCCTGACGAAATGCTTGGGCCATTTTCACCCAGTATTTGGCCCCCCTCTTTGTGCAGTCGATGTTGCTATCCCTTAGTACCCGAATGTCGTGCTCTTCGACATCTCACCCCTTTTGAACTGCACTGATGTAATTGATCCTCTCCACTGATTGGTGTGATTTCTCATACCATCTTTCCATATCCTTGCACATTGCCAGCACCATGAGCGTTTCTTCTTGGAAATTGTCTATCCTTGTAGTGAAAAGGTTCCACTCATTCGTGAATTTACTGTAGGCATCATGGAATTGGCTTCTCAAGAACACAGTGGCCTGTTTGGAGTCCTGATAATATTTCACCAAATGGAATAGATTCTCTAACGCCTTCAGTGCAACGGCCATCTCCTCTTCATCCTTCCTCGCTCTATCCATGGTGGCATCTATGATTGCCATCCCTACATCGATAATCTCGGACGTCTTGGCATGATTCATGTTAATCGATTTTTCCTCTGTGGTGATGAGGATGGAGCTGTCCAGAGAAAGCCTCCTCTTCTTAGTGGTTATCTTCATGATGGATTTCCTCTTTCGGTCGAAGGCGATGTCTTGTATATCGATGACCTCATCCATGGGTTCGGGGATTTATTTCTCTCCCCAAGTAAGCGTGTTTCCTAGGCTTACAATGTTGTGGATATGTTCAAGGCTGGGTTCTTGAACCTCTTATGTGTGTTCTGAAAGTGCAGCCTTTGTTTGTTGCTCATCGGGAGGTAAAGTAACGACCGAAATTGATGCATTAGGGGCAGGCTCAGTACTTACTTGATAATCGACTGTTGAGATTCCGATTTCCTATTGTGGAATTTATTCTTCTTGCTCTCTCGACCCTAACTCATCTTTCAGGCTTTCCACTTGGGTCCTCGGTGCATTGAGTAGCTCAGTGTCTAAGACAATTTTAAAATCTTGGTCACCTTGTGGAAGGCTTTGAATTTGAGCATCGAAAGTTGGGGAAGATGCTTTCCCAGTTTCCTTTTCCTCTATGATCTGCACCAGAGTCACCAGGGAAACATCTAAACTCTCCTCATCATCATAGATCGTTATTAATTTGTGTAGGGGTTTTTGTGCACTTTCTCTCCCTGATATCCTCTCTATCATTGGTTCAGATGAAACATCCCATAGTGATCCAACCTATGGTGTTGAAACTTTAGGTTTATCTAGATTGATGATCTCTTCAATTTGTATTGGCTCTGGGTCACTTGGACCTACCCGGATTTTGATTGGGTTGTCGATAGAGACCCTTGTCATTTCTATGAGGTCTGGGTCATTCTGTAGTTGATCAATTACTCTTTGTTCCTGTTCCATTTGGAGCAATCCCCTTTCCTATGCCTCTAGCATTATAGACAATCCCATGTTCTACACCTGTGTTCCCTCTGCTGCTCTAATTTCTTCCCTGACTCTAAGAGACTCTTAAGCCGACTGGACTATTGTTGTCACCTGTTCATCCATGCTCATGGAATTGAACCTGGACATTTTTTGGTCGACCATCCTTTGCACCACCTTGTCCCAGTCCTGGGCATTCTCTGTGAAGACTTCGTCTTTGAACGTATCATGAGCATACGACCAACATGATGACACCTGTGAAGCATGTTGTAGGACCAGGCCCTTTGGGTAGTGCTTGCAAAATCATCCTGTCAAGAATCCAAATTTGAGTTGGCTCAGCCCTGTTAAAGAGATCCCCGCAATGTGGGAGCGCCATCTTGGACCCGGTGCTTGCCTTTGTATTGCCAAAGGCCTGAGGCTAGATGAAAACCTTCTTTTTTGATGTCTTGATGACAGGCTCCGACCTAGGGACGTACTCCAATTTCCTCGAATTTCTTGGAGAAGAACCTTCGCCTGTCTCTAGTTCTTTTATCTTTGGTTCTCTCGACGAGCATCTGGTTGTTGTCTTTCTCTACGGTATTGTTCCTTCAACTTAAGAAGAGTTTTTAGAGACTGTTTTAAAACCAGAAAAACACACATATATAAGTTATAGCCATGTAAAATTTGCAGACTCAGATACATACCTCTGAAGCTTGTTAAAACCTGGTTATTTTGATAATCACGGGGTTGATACATCCTTCGAGTTGCTCATATTTCTCCTTCGAACGGTCTGGAATTCTCTCACATGAAGAATGATTTCGTTCACAATGGCTCAAGATATTTTAAATAGGAAATATCTTACTGTGTCGCATCAGCCATTCAATTCGGGTTGTGAGTGAATTTTCAATAAATCTTCCACCGACTATCTAGAACTTAAATTCATTATGGGTTGATGGCAGATACACGGGTGGTGATGTGGTCTATTGGACCCATGAATCCAAAAAATACTTTGAAGATATTAAAGTGGCATTGACCAAAGCCCCAATGTTGGCTAATCCTAATTTTGAAAAAGACTTTATATTGTTTTATTTTTCCTTAGAGCACACCATTGTTGGTGTTTTATTACAAAAAGATGAATAGAATTTTGAGGCCTATAACATACTATAGTAGGACATTGAGGGATTCCCCATTGAAGTATGATATCTGGAAAAGAAATCATATGCACTGGTCAAGGACCTAAAGGAGTTTAGAGTTTATATCTTGCATTCTCATACCACTGCCTATGTGCCCAGCAGTTCTATGAAGGACATTTTAACCTAGTCTAATCTTGAGGGAAAAGGGGCAAGTGGATAGTTTTGTTAGTGGAGTATGACCTTGAGATCAAACCTACGATTTGGTCAAAGGGAAAGGACTTACCAAGATTATGGCACAGACATATTGTGAGCTCTTGGGAATTTACTTCATTGTTGATTTGTTAGCAGACTCAGAAGAAGTAAAGGTCCCTCAAGTATCTAAAAAATTCCTTGACTCCCATGGTATGTTGATATTATTTATGTGTTGAGAAATTTGTAGGCTCCTCCTTAATTGAGCAAAACCAAGGCCAGATTTTTAAAGCTGAAAGAAACAAAGTTTTGTATTTTAAATCAATCTCTGTATTAGAAGGATACAGGAGGAATATTGTTGAGTTGTTTGCTGGAAGGAGAAGTAGAAAACACCATCAGAGAGTTTCATAAAGGTGATTGTGGAGGGAACAATTATTGGAAAACTACTGTGCACAAGATATTGAGGGTTGGGTTATATTGGCCTAGCATTTTTTCTAATGTCTACAAAGAAGTTTCAAGTTGTCATGAATGCCAAATCTTTTATGGGAAGAGAAAATTGTAGCCTTTTCCCTTGAAGCCCATCTCTATTGAAGCACCTTTCAGGCAATGGATCCTTGATTTCATAGGAGAAATTCATCCATAGTGCTCAGCTTAGTACAAGTGGATACTGACAGCCACAGATTACTTCACCAAGTGGATTGAAACAGTTCCCACCAAGAAAGCCACCTATATTGTTATCATTTAGTTTTTGGAGAACAACATTTTGTCCAGGTTTGGTTGTCCAATCAAAATCATTACAGACAATGCAACAACATTTAAGTCCATGAAGATGGAGAAATTTTGTAGTGATTACAATATAACTCTTGGCCATTCCACAACTTATTACCCTTAAGGTAATGGATTGGTTGAGTCATCCAATAAGATTTTGACCAGAATTATCAAGAATTTGTTGCAAGATAACAAAAAGGATTGGCACAAAAATCTCATCCATGCACTATGGGTTGACAGGATCACTACTAAAAGTTCCATTTCGACTTCACCCTTCCAGATTTTGTATGACACATAAGCAGTTTTTCCTACTTCATTAGTATTACCAGTGATGAGATTATTACAGGAGCAAGATGTTGAACTAGATGCCACTCAGGGGAGGACAAATGAACTAATAAATGTCCAAAAAACAAGGGAGAAAGCCTTCAACAACTCTCAATCACACCAATAAAGAATTAAAAAGGATTTTGGCAGGCATACTAAGGAAGATAATTTCAAAGTGGGGGATTTGGTGTTGAAATGGGATGATAGGAATAAAGACAGAGGAAAGCATGGGAAATTTGACCATTTGTGGCTGGGACCTTTCAAAATTGTGGCATACCATGGAAATAATTTCTATCTGCTACAGAAACACAATGGAGATCTCATTGGTGGAGGACCTATGAATGGCAGATTTCTCAAGCATTATCTCGCTTAAAGTAATTTTCACCCTTTCCATTCATTGTATATAACCATTTTTGTTTTTCAGTTGAAGTAATTGAAGTCAAATCAATAGAAATTGAAGCCCGAAGTGAAGGCCCTAAGTTATGCTAAGTATAATTTGATTTTTGTGAATAATATGTTGATAGATTTAGTTGCAGGAGTAAAATAAATCCCAATGGGTAGGCACTTGGTCTGTCGTTCTTTTATACCTCGCTGGGAGGTGTTGAGGGGTCATAAATCCATTTAACTCAAGAGTAGGAACCAAACTCGCCACCGAGGCCCAATTAGACTCTACAACGTTTAATGGTGGAATGGTTCTCCAGATATTGCGATCCGACCAATTAATCGATGGGATTTACATAGTGATTGACAGGATGTCTTCTTGTGATAGCTCCTCTTTTAGTTCAAACGTTCTCTTTTTTGTATTTTCTCTTATAGGTGGGACCAATACAAGATAAATGTTGGTATAAACCAGTTGGGTAACAAAGGGGAAAGGAATTAACTACTGAAGAAGGTTGAGTTTGGGATAACCCTCAAACTCAAGCATGCAGACAATGATTCTTACACCTACAACAAGCCTAATACTAATACATTAACCTGTTGGTGGTCTAATTGTTGGCTGAGATATAATTATTAGAAAAGAGACATACATGCAATAAAGGATGGAGAGAAAAATAGTTTCTTTAGCTCTAATCATTAATCACACATTAGCACAACAATTTACTTTCCATCATTAGAGACAAGAACTATAAAACATTGAATGAGATAACTTATCAACAGATTCAAGGGCTCTTACTCGTTACAACATCAATTCATGAGATAAAGTCAAAAATAATTATTCCTTAGATCGAGTCACACACGCTTTTGATGAAAAACACAAACGTGTCTTCTATCCTAAACATGACTTCTCAATTAAGGTAGCTCTGAAATAGTTCTTTACACTTCCAAAAATGATGGTCTTTGCAAAAACCATCGACCTCTTCTAATAGGTCGATTCTCTTATTTATAGCATATTATTAACTAAAAATAACTATCAAAAGTGTAAGCTAAGTAAGACAAAACATTGCCACATGGTGTTTTCTTCTCTCAGTATTCTAAGAGTCATCAAATGGTTTCACTTGAGTGGATGACTCTTCTCATACTCCGATCATTTAACGAGGATATCCTCGCATGTGTTGATATATGGGAACTTGTGTTGGTCCATCGGGCCCGAAAGGATCTCGTTTATCTCCATGGACCGTGCCCAATACTTGACTACTCTAGAACTTAACTGTTGTAACACTATTCGAGACTTGATCAGGTGCTTCATGAACTGTTGTACTTGACCTGGCTCCATGTTCTCCACCTTTTCTATCTCTATAGGCCATGATGAGTCTTGTTCGACATGTAGTTTGACTACGACATGCAAGTCGAAAAACTCATAGGGTCAGCTAAATTATGGAAGCCGATGTCTCTCATCGCCAAATTGGTCCAACTCTTTTCACACTCGGCCCATTTGTCTTGGATTTCCTGACGAGATTCTTGGGCCATTTTCACCCAGTATTCGGCCACCCTCTTTATGCGGTCGATGTTGCTATCCCTTAGTGTTGGGTGTGTGTTATATTCTTTGCATGTGTGTGTGTGGGTGCGTCAGATACAATAACTACGTCTAATGATATGCCAGGGGGGGGCAGGTATGCCCCCCCTGGTTACGTGCAGCGTTCAGGGCAGCGCCTCGAAATTTTTTTTTGGGGCGATTTTTACTATTTTTAGTAGATTTTGCTATTTTTAGCTGATTTGTAAATTAATTCCGGATTAAGGGATTAGGGTTTTGGTATCTACGGAATACCTGAAAACATTGTATATATTGTATGGCGAATGGTGAAATTCAATATAATGAAAATAAGAAAGGTTTTCCCGGTTGAGGGTTTCTAGTAAAAATCTCTGTGTACTCTGTGTATGAGCCATTGATTAATTTCTGTATTGCTTAAGAATCTATATGCATTGCTTTACTTCGTAGGTTTAAAACTTACACTTAGTACCCGAATGTTGTGCTCTTCAACGTCTTGTCCCTGTTGAATTGCGTTGATATAATCGATCCTTTCCACTGCTTGGTGGTCTTTCTCATACCATATTTCCATATCCTTGCACGTCTCCAGCACCATGAGGGTGTCTTCTTGGAAATCGTCTATCTCTGTAGTGAAAAGGTTCTGCTCATTCGTGAATTCATTGTAGGCATCCTGGAATTCACTTCTCAAGAGAATCGTCGCATGTGTGGAGTCCTAATAATATTTCACCAAATGGAATAGATGCTCCAACTCCTTCAGTGCAACGGTCATCTCTTCTTCATCCTTCCTCGCTCTATCCAGGGTGGCATCTGGGATTTCCATCCCTACACCGATCAAGGATGATTTTAGGGAATAAATTTCTCTCATGGGCTAAATTTTGAAGGTTTTCCCCCAAAAAAGATTCGTTATTATAAAAATGATTCGCCCAAATTCTATAGGATAAAATTGTTTTACCTTAAAAATCGCCAAAATTTTATACAAACTATACAAAATCCTTAGAAATTTGAATATTTTTACAAAAATATTGCCAAACATTTTATAGTTGGCATATGAAGGATTAATAAGATTCGCCAAGGCTTCTACATTTTAAAATAAATTTCCATCCTTAAAATCATCCCTAACACCGATAAGCTCGAACGTCTTGGCATGTTTCATGTTAATCAATTTTTACTCTGTGGTGATGAGGATGGAGCTGTCCAAAGTAAGCCTCCTCTTCTTGGTGGTTCTCTTCATGATGGATTTCATCTTTCATTTGTAGGCAATGTCTTCTATATCGATGACCTCATTCATGGGTTCGGGGATTTGCTTCTCTACCCAAGTAAGTGTGTTTCCTAGGCTTCTGATGGTGTAAATTTGTTCAAGGTTGGGTTCTTGAACCTCTTCTGTGTGTTCCAAAAGTTTAACCTTTGGTTGTTTCTCATCAGGAGGTAAATTAATAACTGAAATTGATGCATCAGGAGCAAGCGCGATACTTACTTGATAATCAACTGTTGAGATTCTGATTTCCTACTGTAGAATTTCTTCTTCTTATTCTCTCGACCCTAGCTTTCTTTTGGGTTGTCTGCTTGGGTCCTCGATGCATCAAGTAGCTCAGTGTCTAAGACACTTTTGAACTCCTGGTCACCTTGTGGAAGGCTTTGAATTTGAGCATCGGAAGTTGGGGAAGATACTTTCTCGGGTTCCTTTTCCTCTATGATTTGCACCAGAGTCACCAGGGAAACCTCTAAATTCTCCTCATCATCATAGATCGTTATAATTTGTGTAGGGGGTTTGGTGCACTTTCTCTCCCTAATATCCTCTCTATCTCTGGCTAAGATGAAACATCCCATAGTGATCCATCCTATGCCTTTGAAACTTCAGGGTTATCTAACTCGATGATCTCTTCAATTTGTATTGCCTCTGGGTCACTTGGACCTACCCAGATTTTGATGGGTTGTCGGCAGGGACCCTTGTCATTTCTATGAGATCCAAGTCATTTTGCAGCTGATCAATTACTCTTTGTGCATGTTCTATTAGGAGGAATCCCCTTTCTTGTGCCTCCGGGGTTATAGACAATCCCCTGTTTTGCACCTTTGTTGCATCTGTCGCTCTAATTTCTTCCCTGGATCTAAGGGCCTCTTAAGTCAACTGCTCTATTGTCGCCGCATGTTAATCCATTCTCATGGCCTTGAACTTGGTCATTTTCGGGTCGACCATCCTTTGCACCACCTCATCCTAGTCATGGGAATTATCTGTGAAGACTTCGTCTTTGAACTTATCGTGAGCATACGACCAACATGATGACACCTATGAAGCATTTTGCAGGACTAGGCCCTTTGTATAGTTCTTGTGAAATCAACCTGTCAGGAATCTGAATTCGAGTTACCTCAGCCCTTGTTGTTTGGCTTGAGTGATATCCTTTACCAAATAGAACCCTACATGGAAACTGTAGGGTATGAAATCATGTTTCTTGTCTTTGAAAAGGGTGGCATTGTAGCCTTGCACGATGGTATGATAACATATTTCTCCTACGACGAGTCGGTCTGGGACATGAGATGGTAGGAGATGTGGTGCTTCAGTGGCCCCGAACACCCTGATGTAGTTGGCATGCTTGTCCAAATACCAATGGCCCGCCTTGGATATCATTTTCTTGGCTATCGTCGATAGCCTTGGGAATTCCTTCTTAAAAAGAATGAAATAAACTCGGGCGATGAATTCATCATAGATGAGTGAGTAAGATTTCTTGTACCTGTTTTCCCATAGCACACTTAAGTAGATGTGGATCAGGAGCTCTGCAACATGCCATCTTAGATTGATGTTGACGAAGACGTTCCTAGCGCACATGACATCGAGCAGGTATGAAGCCATGTAAAACGTTGGTGCTTCCCCTTCCTTTGGCATTTGAGCCTACTGCACATAGATGCTTAGTTTCTTGGAGATTATTTTTCCCCAGTTGAAGCTACACCCGACAATCGCAAATGTGTATGAAAAAGGCATCCATGCCTCCGAAAACTTGGAGAAATCTTTCTCTCCATATAACTGGCAAATGAGAACCATCAAATAGACGTATGGCTCCCTCAAGTTAACCGTTCCATACCAGCCAGTGATCTGCTTGGTAAACTTATTGTCCCCCCTCCACCATGAGGCCATCACCCGAATGGTGTCTTGGTGTTTGTAGAACTTCACCATGAAGTCTGTGTTTAGTCACTCCTCTGGGTCTCTGAGTTTGTAATACTTCTCAACTTCTACCAGGAGGAAAACTCTAACACACCCACCATTGTCATCGTTGATCAAATATTTTTGTGGGTATGTGTGGTCGATGATCCATTTCAAGACCACTATGTATGGGAAAATGGGGGTTCTTCTTGCCACCATATGTATATATGATCGTTGTATGTTTGGGAACACCTGGTCGTCGAGTGCCCTTACATATGGATCACAGTGTGGGACATATTATGGGTATTCTTCTCGGTTCATCCTGTTAAATATATCTCCCCAATGTGGGAACTCCATGTTGGACTCGATGCTTACCTATGTATCACCAAAGGCCAGAGGCTGGATGAAAACCTTCTTTGTTTATGTATTGCTGACAGGCTCCGGCCTAGGGATGTACTCCGATTTCCTCGTGGTTCCTGGAGAAGAACCTTCGTTCATCTCTGGTTCTTTTGGATTTGGTGCTCCCGGCGAGCGCCTGGTGGTTGGATTTCTGTACGGTGTTGTTCCTACAACTTAAGAAGAGTTTTTAGAGACTGTGTTAAGAACAGAAAAACAAACATATATAAATTATAGCCATGTAAAATTTTCATACTCAAATACATACCTCTAAAGCTTGTTAAAACCTGGTTATTTTGATAATCACAGGGTCGATACATCCTTCGAGTTGATCGTTTTTCTCCTTCGGATGCTCTAGAATTCTCTTACGTGAAGAATGATTTCGTTCACAACGACTCAAGAGATTTTAAACAGGAAAGATCTTACCGTGTCGCATCAGCCATTCAATTCGGGTTGTGAGTGAGTTTTCAATAAATATTCTGCCGAATATCTAGAACTTAAATTCATCTTGGGTTGACGATGGAGGTGTGGGTGGTGATGCGGTATATTGGTGATTCTAAAAGGTTGTTTTGATTGGAGCATGAGGTAGAATCTAATGTAGGATCAGGTATTAATTATCTCCTTAAATGCTCAAAATCCGATCATATCTAATGCTAAAATGCCACGTCATGTCGCTCTTTCAGTGGGTGGATCGGGGATTTGGGTTGTGCTACAAATGTTTTTGTTGATATCCTCCTGTAAAAATCTCTAACGCTGATCAATCGTACCATACAATGCTAATGCAGAAAAGTTGTCTTGGAGGTGTGGATCGGACCTAGGGAACCAAGAATAACTCAGGATAGAACCAGGTTGTACGAACTCTTACATGGTAAAGACACGTGGCATTGGATACGAGTGAATTAATTATCTTGGATTAATCAGAGTCCAGACTTTACTTAAGTTATTCATTCTATAACAAACCTTATCTTATCAATGCCGAAAAAGTGTCCAGGATCGATGATCGACCATAAACCTATCAAAGTGCTTTCAGATTGGCTCCCTTGAAAAATACCGATAACATTTATTGGCTCCCTTGAAAAAGTCTAGATAACGTTTATAGTCAGGGATCAACGATCAGGGATAAATTTACCATGGTCATAATGTTTGTTGTGATCCTTCTCAGTTTTCCCCGATTTCAATAAAGCGCGTCGGGCATCGATTATCGACGATATCTTTTCATTCTTCATTAACGTCTATACCCCCCCATCTTTTACCGATTTCGAAGGGGAATTGGCTATTGACGATATCTTTATGAGAAAAACTTAAAGAAAACCAAAACTTCCTTCTACTGATGTTAATGGAGATTGACGCTCGACGACTGTGGTGTTCCGAGTGGTTCCTTTTTCTTCTTTGAATTCCTTCTGATGCTGAACTTGAGTGCGTTGGGTGAAGTGTTTAGCTTCCAATTATTTATTTAGGTGTTAAGGTATTTTTAGTCATGGGGTTTTATAAGTTCAAGCAAACCTGGATAGGTGATGAGAGTCATGAAAATAAGCAAAGACAAAACATTTCCCAAAATCAAATCAAATCAGACAATGCAGAATATCAAGTGGTACCCAAAAAATTAAAAAACTTGATAAAGGCTTTTTAGGGTGTGTTGAGTGCTCAGTAGGAGGATAGAATCCCCAGTTGGAGCCCATGTTATCACCATTAAAATTTCTGTGTGAAATCAATATTTCTAGACTTAGCGATACACTAGATTGGTTTGGAGGCTTGAAAAACTAGAGGAAGGGGCTAAATATGGTAGGAAGAGGCTAAATATTGCAGGGGCACTAAGGTGATGGGACCCAATATGTCACAGATCACAAGCTCTCTAGATCGACAATCAAGGATAATTTTGGGGGGAGAAGCTGCGCGGAGGATAATTTCAAAAAGCGGGTCAAAATCTAAACAATGGTTTTTTATCAGGGCTATGTGGCACCACCAAATGCATTTTGGAGTGAAACGCACGTTTCCCCAAACCACTTCCTCACACCCCCAAAATTTGGAAAAGGTATAAAAGGGAATTTGTTATGTATTTTATTATTATTTCGAAAGAATGGACCGTTTGAAACTTGGTGCGACCACCCTCATTCGAATGCATCTCAACAATATGCCATTGCATGGAATTTCCGCTCATTTCTAGGTATTTTTCATCACCGCCATGGACCCTATCATAACTTCAGTAATAGAGCAAGAACCTATGTCTAATGAAGAAGCCCTAATTGAACGCAATTTAGATGTTTTCGACATCGAAATCACCATTTCGCCCTTATCTGTGTCCAGAAGCAATTTGTCCAATAATGTAGGTAGGCGTATACCATTCCTTGAAGCAGTCCAGGCCAACGTAGTCCCTTATTCTATCGAAGTCACTTTCCCTTTTCCCGAATTCATAGGTTGTTGCATAGAGTAGTATTCGCATGAAGAAAAAGTCGTCGTAAATAAATAGGGGTACGATATCATGTGTAGGGTAGAGAGTCTATCAATTCAAGATGCCATCGGTATACAAGAGTATTTCTCTGTAGTGTGTGAACCTTTCAATCAAGAAAATCTAATTAGGGTATACAGAGAGTGTCTATCAGAATTCAGAGATCTGTTTTTACAGACAATTGTAAAACCAGAACATTTTTCAGAGAGTCTATCTTTGCCAATGAATATGAGTATAATGGTTATAGAAGTCCAATGGGTTTGTTCCCTTTTGAGTCAGGCCTTAGGTCTAGATAATGAAAAACATGTGTTCAAAGTCATTCTCGGATTCCTATTGGTGTTTTTCAAGTCAGAGTCTGTTATTTCAATCCGCATCAGTTTTGATCAATTCATAGCTGATAATATCCATAAACAACTAGTGAAATTTTTCTCTCTAAGGCATTTCATATATTACACCTACTTGTTGAATATTTTCCTGGAAACCAATAAGAGAGAATTTCCTGAAGCATCATTCATATCAACTGAATGTAAGAGGATTACATTTCTCATCTTCATCAACAAAGTTATTTCCATGGTTTACAGTTTGATTTTCAACACCATCCTACCTAGAATTTTGGATGACATGAGGAGCTATCTGCAGCCAAATCTAGAAAATAGAGTGGAGGACTGAGTGTTGTTCATTCATTAAAAAATAATCTTGGTTTATGGTTGTCATGAATCCCGCTATCTATTGACTATTTTTCTGACCCCCAGAGTCTTTGCCCTTGAATTCATCAGGAAAAGAGTCATATCTGAGACAGAGCATTTCCTAAAGTTGCGCAAAGCCTCCAACCTCAATTTCCATTTTATCATTAAATCCAAATCTTGTTTATCTCAGATTCAAGAAAATCTCAAAGGGTTTGTTTTTTCATAGCTATAGGGAAGAAGACATGATCCACACCAAATCATATCCAAGAGAACATTGATGAACAAACATGCCCCTTATGAGCATGAACATGTTGAGGGTTTTGATAAAATGGAAAACCTAGAAGTCTGTGCTGATATGGAAGCAATATTGCAAACATATCAAACACAACAAGTGGAGGAAACCCTGCAACAAAGTCAGACACAACAAGTGGAGGCAACCCTGCAAAGAAGTCAAACACAAAAAACTCCTCAGAAACTGATAGTCAAAGTTCCTAAGATGAGTGTTTACAACAAGGGAAGCAGTTCAGAGGCCATGGAAACTAGTGATCAACAAACTTCTCCTAAGAAGATGAAGATTACATAGTCTCCACAGATAGTGGATTTAGAGGAGGAAGAGACTAAAGAACAAGTAAATCTGGATATGGTGGAGAGTGGTACTAGCATTGTAGAGGTTCAAAAGGGAATCAAGCTCCAAAGTGAAGGTAGCTAAAGAACCTTTAGCATAAAAAAACACATATTTGATAAAACATTTGGGGAAACTTATCAATCTAAAGAATATTTGGCAAAACAATATGTTGAGAAAGGAAACATGGCTCTGGGTGAGATAAGGGAATTAGTCCCTGAAGTGAAAAATATTTCTCAACACAAATCTTCTATGTTCATAGTAAGGGATATTGAGAAGAGGACCTTTAACATTGCAGTTGCAGATGAAGATAAAGTATTTGAGATAAATATAAGGTATGACAACATCAGTGCTCCAGACAAAGTCAAATTCTATAGGAACATCGGTGATATGTTGTATTCTGAATACCTAAGTTTAAGCTTGAAGAATTCAAAGCTGTCATCTTATGCAATGAAATTGGAATGGAAGTTGAGGAAAGAAAAAGCATCTAACAGTGCTTGGAAGACTTAGGTCAAGAGATTGGAATCTGAAGGCCCCCAAGGGGTGAAATCCTCATTGGATGAGAAGGACAAATTGATTCTAATCTTGAAGAAGAAATTGAAAATGTTTGCCACAGAGCATCCACAAACAACAAAATTGGTTTCTCTAGAACAGGAAAATGAAACACTTCGTCAAGAGGCATTGGACTACAAGGCTAGGGCATTGCATCTAGAACAAGAAAAGGTGAGGTGGTCACAAGATCAAATAGAATTGATAAATAGGGTTGTAGTCATACCTCTTGTTGCAGAAGCTGAGCCAAGCACTGAAGGACTGGTCCAGGCCATGTCACAAGTCAGCTTGAAAGAAGGAGAAAACAAAGGGATAAAAGGGAACATAGATAAATTAAATCAAGAGATGCAAGCAAAGGATGAAAAAATGGCTCAATTTCAAAAGTATAATCAAGCCTTGAAGGAAAGGATAGACAAGTTGAAAATGAGATTAGGAGGCAAAGGCATGTTGTAGGGAGCCAATAATATCATTTGAGATTCTATAGCTATTGAAGCTACCAAGTTCAGAGTATATTTAAACTTCATCAATGATAAAGACAACATAGCCATCATATCCAAAAGCAGGTGCGCTGTTTTGAATGAGACTTTAGAAAAGAATCCATCAGAATGGGCCCAACATGCCATAAATATACTCAACTCCATTCCTACTATAGAACTTCAGACTATTGGAGTTAAATACAGAGCTACATTGATCATCTGGGCCAGGAGGGTTATTTCCAAACATAACTTGTTGAAATCAGTTCAAACCAAGGAAACACAGATGGAGAAAAGTGTGCAAGAGTTTAAGGATTTATTTGAAGAGTTGTTTATGAAATACCTCCGACCATTTTTGGGTGGCAAGGGAAAATTGTATCAGGAAGAATACAATTCTCTCCTCACTTAGTGCATAATGGATCACTCCAAGTTTGAAAACCTAGAAGAAAATCTAAAAGGAGCCACATTGGTTGAGCATTTGATTATAGACTTTGAGATTATGAATCATTTCAAAACATTCAAACTTGGACTTCCAGTCATGACATATGCTTCCTACATTGACCTGGAGATCCTTATCAAGGAAATAATAAACTATGATATCCCTTCTAACTTACAATAGAAGGAGATAGTACGGCTGGGTAAGACAAAGTGAATTTTTCTAGGGACCAGTAGATAATGTGCATGTGTCATTGGAGATGGAAGATTAGGTGGAAGACCATAACAGAACAAGTGGTGAAGAAAGGAACTGAAGCATCAGAGGAGTTAGAAGCCAGATAACCAAACGTTTTCTTGCTAATCATTGTAAATAGGTTCCAAAACCGAAACTATTCCTTGTAATTGTTGTAATCAGTTTCAAGAACTGAAACATTTCATTTTTAAATCATTGTAATTGGTTTCAAACCTAAGGGACTCAAACTTGTATAAATATTTGGAGTTCCAAATGTATTAGTATTGGAAGAAGTGCAAGGGCACGATTTTAAGCTATTCATAACTTGAATGTAATTATTTGAAGCTGAATTGGATACACATGCAAAAGTCTTGAAGTTTCCATGAAAATATTCTAATGGTGGTGAAATGAGTTTTGTCTCCTTTATTTGTATGTATTTCCTGTATTTTTTATTTCAATTTCATTGTCTTATGTTTAAATTGGATAGTCAAAGGCCCATAATTTATCTTGTGATGCTCTCGGCTAAAGCAATTTAAACTGTGTTAAGTTCCTCCTAACTAATTCAGAATTCATTCATTTAATTCTATGATGCAGTTATATGTTTTCTTTTCTTCCTACACTCTACAAATTTACAAATTATAACTCATATTTATCACCTTATTTAGCCTTTATCCTCTATACATTTCTACAGACCATTCGGTGCTTCCATTCATTTTCATAAGTTTGAATCCATAGCCCTAAGTGTCTCGCCCCTTCCTTGCCAACAAACTTATAAAAAAACCCACAAAACAACAAAACCTAGCCATTTATTGTCAAAGAAATACCAAGTTACAGGAGAGAGCCCTCTTTGAGTTGAGTAGGCTAGTACCTAGCTCTAAAGTTGGTTTGTAGGTTACCTTTGTCTTTTTTCTAATCAGCCGAACAAATTTACAGAGTGATAACAATCAACACCAACTACTTCCAATGAAAATCCCATATGGAGAATTTATTAAGAAGTAAAGGCTTGTACCATATTACCTTAGGAAAGGAAACAAAACCTATTGATGCTAATAAGAAATTCAAATGGGATAATAGGAATGA
>SNQJ01S0121863.1:0-22503 GCA_010110895.2 Picea sitchensis | reverse complement strand
TTAGATTTATCAAAAACCAAATTATATACACAAGTGCATGCTTTATGCGACAGAGCAAATCTACGCTGGAAACAGAGTTTATGAGTTTGTCATATAAACAAGTGATAATCATACCAGTGAGATTGATCGAGCTACACCAATTTGAATTGACGAATGTTGTTGCTGACTCCACGTTTTTAAACAAAATCGAACCAGTTGTTCGTTGTTTCTTATCAGTGGATGGCATCTTATCCTTTTGACCAGAGAGCCTTGCAACTTGATCTTCCAGAGCATGAATTCTGGAATGCATCATTGGCACATCGAGGTAATACCTTTCTAACCATATGCCACACTGATCACATGGTGGAGCTGCTGGTTGAGATAGAACAGGAGGGGGTTTTGACGAGTCACCAGGGGTTTCACAAGGCATTTTGATGTCGGGATAATTTGGATCATTTAGCAAACAAGGAAGTAGGTTTTTCACAAAATCATATGCAGGTTTATCACACAGACCTTCAGAGTAGGGATACTCTCTTGCTAGGTAGCGTTCAATCTCCGAGTCAGAATCTTCACTTACCATGATAGGGTCAGGGCTGACAGGGATTTTAGGTTTGTTTCTTGCCATGCGAGATATTAACCGAGCGTTTTCTTGCCTTTAGAATTTGCATTAGGTTTGGTTTTGGGCTTTTTAGCCATGGGTTTGACATTTTCCACATCTGTGGTCATAAAATTGGGTAGAACAATAGGTGAATCGGGTAGGGGCGTAGGCAGCAGAGCACTGTAAGGCACAGGGGGTACTAACTTGCTCTCGCTCACCACAGGTTTATCAACCTGTGGTGGGCTCGAGTCAGCAAAATCATTGCGTTTAAGAAAATCCTCCCAACAGTCACGGTGTAACCCCAACTTACAAACTACAAGCATTTTAATTAACCCAAAATGGAAAATACTGGTATCGGACTGGTTCCATTTGAACCTTTTAGACATTTTAAACAAACTCCTATGCAAGTAGTAAGGCATGTTAAGCTCGTACCCCATGAAAACCATCAGTAGCCGAAGGTGATACAAGAAAACGAAACCATATCGGCCCTCGCAGGTGATGAACTGCTTGGTAACCATGAACAAGTCGTGCCAGCGTTGCTTCAACATATTTGCAGGCAAACCCTTGTCACAAGAACTCACCTTTCATGACTGGAAGAGTAATTTCCATGGGACTTCTTCCACTTTGCAATTTTTCGACCATTTCTGACCAGTAGCAGGCATACCAGTAGCCAAACTAAGAAATTGCTCATCAATTTCTAACTGGACATCCCCAACCTTGGCTCAACAGCCATCGAAGGTTAACGTAAATTGCTGAGCCACACCAGGGTTAAAGCCATCAAACTTTCATATGAACGGGAGCCATCCGAATTCCTCCAGGTCGTTGTAAGCACCATCGAACATTAACAGTGCCTGGCTACCATTGGGTTCTGCCCTTACGACCGGGGCCATGGTGCGGGTGCATGATAGGGTCTGGATTGAACACAACAATACACAATAGAAAAAATCGAAAGGATCAACAGATGCAAGCGTTCAAAGGGGAGGCAAATCAATATGCACGTGCAAAGGTGGTGGGTTAGTTCACCGCCATGCACAACATTAATGGCACAGTACATCACTGTTTAATCAATTATGACACCACTCAAACCACATTAATCAGTTAACACAAGGATTTAAATGGTGTATCGTGATACCAAGGCACCAATGTATCATTTGAAACCATGGATATTCAATATAGAATCAAACCCAAAGTTGATACGTGCCATGTAATAATTCAAACCATTAAAGCCAAAATCCAAACGTTTCACCAGTCGTGCCATGTATAACCTTAGACTATTTCCACTCGAATATGAAATCAGACTCATTTTGCATAACCAAAGTTTAAAAATCATTGCAACAAGAGATTTTATAAAATCGATAGGTCAAAAAGCTTATAACAATGAGGATCACATCATATAAAACAAGATCAATCATGACCCTTATGAAATCAAATATAACCCATAACTTAACATGCTCAATGCCATATCAATTAAATTGTGCAATTAGAGTGATAATAGGCGAATGGACAAAGTTCGAAAGATAAACCAAAGGTAGGTACCAATCAGAATAATCAATGAGCAGGTCATGATAGTCCAAATAACGATGGAGGAGTTTTCACGCTTTCATTCGTGAAAACTAAATTGAAACCAATTTGCAAATGTCGCATGAAATAAAAATGTCTTCTGTTTGCAAAATGCGACAAAAATTTGAGGTTCAAGAGACATAGGTGTAGGCAGCTTTAAGGGTAATTGAAAAAATTGAATTGGCTACCAACAGACTGAAGCTCCAAGTGTTTCCACAAACAATACTAAAACCGATAGTATTTTTATTTTCTTGTGTGTTGTGGTTGTTGGTGCCCCAAATTTCGGTGATTCCATTGTTCTATGTGATTGATTTCTGTAAATATTTTTTCTTGGTTATGGTTTGGATGTGGTTGAATTTTTGTTCAACTCTGTATGCTTTGTATGCTCACAGCTTCTTAGAAAATGCAAATAATCTTCCCCGTCGAACCCTTATGTTCTTTTATAACTCTTCGAAACCCGTGTAATTTATTTCACACCCAAAATAAGTGTCGAATAGAGTCATAGTTTGCAATCAATACTTTCCTTACTATGACATTAATGCCAAATCCTTCGCCTTGTTTTTCCTTTGATCTACCAGTATGTCTTGATCCTCGAGGTGCCTTCTATTTATGACTATGCGACCCCAGGACATTTTTTCATTACTACGTTTTAACTTTAATTTACATGCTTTAATGCCCTTAACGATATTTTCCCGCGCTTGAGTTTTTTTCACTCTTAACTACCTTTGTTGTTTCAATTATGTGTGTGATACTCCCTTTTTCTGCGTGATACTTCTTCCTATCTACCTTTGTATTTTATTCTTGTTTTCCCACTTTTTATTTTTTTATCTTCCTTTTTCTACTTTTTGTTTATTTTTATTATATTTTAAATTCCTACTATAGTACAACTACATTTATACATTTTTTCTTGCGCAGCTCAGATTAATGCATAGATGGTTGACTGTCTCTATAGAGTTTCAATTGACTTCCATTCACCATGCCTCCAAGGGCTTATCCATTCAATGTTTCTAACTGCGTAGCACCTACCTCTGTCACATGTTGAATCACATATGGTCCTAACCAATGCATTCAAAACTTTCTTGGATATTGCATGAACTTACTATCGTAGAGTAATACTAAGTCTCCCACTTCACTTGAAACTTTTTTTGTTTTAAGTGTCTATCATGCCATGCCTTTTATCTTTCCTTCTGAACATGTTGATGGAACCCTACAAAAAAGTGATCTTGCTCAAGTTGTACCAACTTTGATAATCTCTCCTCTACTGTGCCATAGTCTGAAATATCATTAATCGTTGCAACACGTAGACTAGGCACAATAAACTCCATTGATATCACTACTTCTTGGCCATAGACCAAACTAAAAGGTGTATGTCCTGTCAATTTTTTTCTTGTAGTCCTGTATTCCCATACCACTGCAAGAACCATTAAGTCCCAATCATCTCTTCCTACATTGTAGATATTTGTCAAATCATTCTCCAGAATTTTATTAAAATATTCTACTATCCCATTGGCCTAAGGAGGATATGGCGTACTCTTTTGATGATGAATTTGAATTTCCTCAGTCAATGTTGCAATTTTTCTATCCAAGAAATGTGTTCCTTGATCACCAAGTAATATGCGCGGGCATCCAAATCATGTGAATATGTCTGTGACTGGTGTTGCCTCTTCCCATATGGTCAAATACTCTGTCATAGTGATTATGTACCTATATCCCAATCTTCTTGTAGATGGTTTGATTGTTTGAACAAATTTTATTTCTAATTTATCAAACACTTGTAATGTAACCTATGGTTGTAATGACATCTCATCCCTCCTAGATGGATTTCTCACCCTTTGACATACATCGCATGCATGCCAATACCCTTTAGCATCCTTATGAAGTGTGGGCCACTAGAGCCCTTTGCAAATAATATTATGTGTGTTTTATTTACCTACTTAGTGTCCTCATACAATCCCTTCATGCGTTGTTTCGAGTATCATATGCCTTTCATGCTCTAACACACATCGTCTCAATATTCCATCTACACCTAACTTGTATATGTTCCCTGAAATTAAATGATAGTATGTTTCTTTAACCACTAATTGTTTCTTCTATGCAACTTTCATGTCTGACAGGGCCATTACCGTACTTTAAAATTAGACGAAGTCTACAAATTAGTCGTTCACCATTTTAACTGTAAATAACTGTGCACCCATAAAATTGTCATCTAGATTCCCTACATCTTCTCTTGATAATATGCACAATAAATGATATGGTCCTGCATTCAAGTTCAATGGTTTCAAAATCATATTCCTGAAACATTAGTAACCAACTGCATATTATCCCCCAAAACACTAGATTTTTCACTAAGTATTTAGTGTAGAATGGTCTATATACATCTTAAAATGAGAACCCAATACGTAATGTCTAAACTTATGTATCACATATACCATTTCCAATCCTTATTGTTCTGTAGTGGTGTAATTATTCTCCTCCATGGACAACTTCCTACTTGCAAAAGAAATTGGTTCATCTATATCACCTTCCCTTCGTTGAGATAGTACTACACCCAAAGCTATGGAGGACACGTCTATATGAACATGGAAGTCCTTCCTTGAATTTGGGAAGATCAAAATCAGTGAGATTACTAATTTATGTTTTAATGTATCCAAAACCTTCTAACAATCCTCATTCCACTGGAACTCAACTTCTTTCATAAATAACTTGTCTATATGTGTTATAATCTACTCATATCCCTTAATGAATTTTTTTTCATATCCTGTATAACCCATAGTTGCTCTCAATTGTGTGATTGAGGTGGGTGGTTGTAATTCCAAAATCACTACAATATTGGAAGGATCCACTAATAATCCCTACTTACATACCACATGGCCTAACAAAATGCCAAAAGGCATGCAAAAAATACATTTTTCAGATTCAGTGAAATATGACATTGTCGACACCTATCCAACATTAACCTGAGTACTTATGTGTGATCTTTCAATAGGCTAAATACAATCCAATTATCTAGGTATACTTCAAGAATATTTTAAATAGATTCCTTAAAAGTTGCAACAACAATGCTTGAAAACACTATAGGTGCATTGTTTAGTCCAAAAGGCATCACTGTGTACTAATAAATTCCCCACTCTGTTGCAAAAGTAGTCTTATACCTATCTTCTTGTGAAATATTTATCTAATTATACCCTAAGAATTCATCTGTGAAAGAATGAGCCTCCCGCCCTCCTACATTTTCTAGTACCTCATCTGTGAATGATGTTGCAAATGGATCATATAGGCATGCATAATTTAGCTTCCTTACATATACACAAATCCTAATTCCCCCTATTTTCATATCCCGTACCACCATTGGGATTATCCACTCTAATTCCACCACTAGTTCAATTATCCCTTCTTCTAACATCCTATCTATATCTACCTTCACCTTCTCTTTATACTTCATATTTAATCAGTACAGTCTCTATTGCACTAGATCAACATCAGGTTTCAATCGAACCTTCATCTCTCCTAACTCACCAACTATCCCCTTCATCTATGAGAATGTATTTGGGAACATATCGTAATACTGGCACAATAAATCTTCAATCTTCTCCACCTTTTCATCACTCCAATAATGTCCTATCTGTGCAAAATTTTGATTCTCTATCATCCCAATGTTTACCTTTCGTGTCTTTATTGGTTGTGTGTATGAAAATAATTCAAGCTCTGGCACTTCTAATGCATGTTCTCTCTTAGTTTCAGGTACTTTCATATTCCTTGGATCTTCCTCATCATGTTCTTCTTTAGTGACATTGTAACACTTTAGTAATTCATACAAAATCATAGAACCTCTATACACACTGCACATAGGTACTAACTCTATCAACTCTTCTTCTGAAAATATCTTGGTTTGAATGACCTGTAATGCAACATCTAGTAATGGAGATTCATGTTCAAAAGTAAAATTTTCCTTGAGCCTCTAAGTTAATTCATCTCAGTTTATTGTTTCTCTGTGTATTTCCAGTTCCAAGTACCAGTTCTTCAGAATTGTGTCTAGTGTATGTAGAAACATGTACGTCCATTCCTTCTTTGGTACTACACTCCATATGGTTCTGCACTGCTCAATGTGACCTGTTGGGTCACTTATCCCAATATACTTTTTGACAATATTCTCTAACTCGGTACCAAATCTCACTTGCATTAGTCTCTTACACTACGACCATTCTTCCATTCTCTCATTCTGTGCATCCCACCACTTGGATGGAGTAGCTTTCAGTACAACATCTAGTGCCAATGACCTTTATTTTTCATGTACCTGCAACTCAAATTCCTTTACAAATGAATTGATATCAATCAATCCATCATACCTGGGTGGATCACATAACTCCGTTCCAATCCAACGAAGTGATCGCGTTATACATGCACATCGTCTAGTTGAGACTTCATGCATCCTATAATACTAATGTTCCAAACCTTCCTTTGATTCTGACTCACATGAGACAATGATTTTCCATCTTAGCACACCATCTGTAGTGGGGTTGACATAATCATCCATATGTGCAATTATATTATATAAGTTGTCAATTTTGTTCCCTCTTGTTGGCTCTATTTACCTCTTCCCTTCTATTGGATCCAATGGTGTAGTAACCTTCAAGTATCCTACCTCAAATATCATCTCCATCCTCTTCAGATTAATGATTTCTTGATTATCAAATGTCCATTCAAGTCCCATCAGTGTTGGATATGGATGACTAACAGCCACAATATTAATGACTTCAAAATATGCTACACTGCGCACTCCATCTATATTCAGAGGTACCCTTGCAAAGGTATGAAAGTATTTTTCATGGGCATTGTTATTCATGTAATGGATATGGTCACAAATATTTTGAATGTATATCTTATGAAAGGAGATATAATGGAAGATTTGATAACACCATGAGGTGTTGGATATGTGATCAAGAAGGACATATTGTTGCTCACTCTAACACCATGAGATGCTACATCTATAGTGGACTTGGCCACAAATCCTATGAGTGTTGGAACACAAGAAGAAAGTCCATGATGAGGACTTCACATAGCATGGCTAGAGGAAGGAATGAATTAAGAAAGGGAGACATCGTTGAAAATATGGATGCTCAAAGCTCAAGTTATGAGAAGTAGGAACCTCTATAGAAGTGGGTGAAGAAGACAGAACAACCAGAACAGGATGAAAGACTGAAGGGATGCTCATGTAAGTAATCTACTGAAGCATACATGGGTGAAAATGGTATCAGTTGTGTACATACACAGTCTAACCTTTAATAGGCACTTACATGCGAGAGTTGTTGTGCAACAGACAATGTATATGTGGTAAAGCCTTGGGAAAAAGGCAATGCACATGGATTGCAACTTGATGTGATGATATAACTCTGTGATGCAGGGTTTGACATTGTTTGTTGTAGGATCTCACACTGTTTTGCTGTAGGTTTTAGATGTTCATCTCTTGGATTATGTAAAATAAAATATCGGGTGCATGGCACTAAACCATGAGTAAGGATTGATGCATTTTCTGTTGAAGAAAAATGTTGATTATAACAGTGAAGTTATGGCACCTTGGTTATGTGATATATCTTGATGATGTATTGGAATCTTACTTGTTGGAAAAATTGATGCATGCATGATGAGGTGATCATGTTGTGTATTGGTAGATGCACATGGTAGGCATATTGGTGGATGCACATGTTAGCATGGTGGTAGAGGCGTATGATTGATACACTCCATGGATGATATCTTTTGGCACATTGCATGATGTTGGTGTACATGGGTGTTGTGCATGATGAGCACACATTTTGGTACATGATGTACTTGGTTGATATTTTTCTCATGATTCTCTATTTCATTATTGACATATATTTTTCTTCATGATGCTTGGTATGGCATGAGTTTGATGCATGAACAGGTCCAAGGATCATCATATGGTAGCATATTGTTCATATTGCAAAGAAGATAGGGGGATACATACTCTTAGGGTCAATCATTCTTCTTCCTATGACTCTAGGAGGAGATATGTTTCATATGCATACCAAGAAAAGATCAATATATTTGAAGAAAAAGCACAGAGGCATAATTCTAGGGGGAGCGATGGTCACAGGGGGAGTATGAGCAATGTATTTTCAACATTACATCAGATTGATATCCTTTGCTCAAAAGGGGAGATATTATTCAACAAAAACAAGATAGGGGGAGTAGCCCCAAGTAAAGTTCAAGAAAGGGGAGAAACCCCAAGAGGAGAATGGCCCTTTGCCATTGATGTGCAAGGGGGAGAGTTAATCACATTGATGTGATTGGTGTTTACTGATATGGAGAGATAGTCACATTGAATATTGATGTAGAGCATTACTTATCTACATGGTTGAAATCAATAACTGGTAATTGGTGTTGACATCAATGTTGGTATTGCCATCAATGCAAAAGGGGGAGATTGTTGGATCATGTTGTCATTGATGCCAATGGTTTGATTGATTGATGTACAATGTAGATGTATTGTCCTTGATGAGAATGATAGATGTCCAAGTGGAAGCCAATTGATAAATATGGATCAATGATAGATGTCCAAGTGGAAACCAATTGATAAATATGGATCATTGATATGATGCATAGATGAAGATGGATCAATGAGTTGCCATTGATACTTGATTCATACTTGATGTATATTATGCATAAATGACTCATTATTGTCTTATCATAGTTGATAAGGTACAAAAATGGATGAACTCGAAAGTGGTCCCCTTATGGTGAAAGCCCTCACAGGAAGATGCTTTGTGGATTGATTTATCCTAGAAGAATGGTTGGAGGACCCATGATTTTATGTGGAATAATGAGATGAAGATCAAGGAAATTGTTGGTGAAACTATCCTAGATGGATAGTGCTTGTCATGCCATTTCCGGTGGTATGTGGAATGTCACATAAATCCTCATGGTTTGAGAGTTATGGCCTTACGAAGATGAAGGACCCCCATATGAAGGCTTGAAGCCCCCAAGGTCAAAGAAGTCAAAGTGACCTAAAATAAGAAATCACTATTTAAATGATAAAGTAAAGTGACAAAGTCAAGGTGGATTATTTAAATAATCAAGAGAAGTGACAAAATCAAGAAGGTATATTTAAATGATTGGAGAACTTTCTATTTATGGAAAGTGGTTAACCCTAAAATAAGGAAAATAAGTTAAGTGACCTAGAAATGGGTTAAGTAACCTAAAATTGGGTTAAATAACCTATAGGATGAAAGTATAAATAAGATAGCTATGGTCTCTTTTAGATCATCCTTTTTGTGGATCAATGGAGAGGTTCTTGTGAGATTATCTTGTGGAGTATTGATGGAGAGATTCTTGTGAAAGCATCTTTGATGTGTATATCTTGAGCATGATTTAAGATCTATTCTGAGGAAGAAAGTGAGAGGAGTATCTCATGGACACATCAAAGTTTTGGCAATGTCGGAGATCTTTATGAAAAAAGTCTTGGAGCTTCAAAAACCCTAGTTTTTGAGGTGTACGCGGGTTGTAATGGTCCAGGGCGCATACATACGTGGGCTGTATGAAGACAGGGCATGTACATTGGATGGAATGATGAAGAATTTTGTTTGATATGGTGCCAAGTTCTTAGATGATGAGGCAGGTCACAGATATGCATTCTATGAGCTCAGATCTATCACTGAGACACTAGTATGGTTACATTATTTTCTTGATGGATACTATTGTTTGATGTGATGTGAATGCTTAGGGAATTATTGGTATGGATTCTATGATGTGGTTCGGTTTGGTTGATTTGGTTGATGGAGTAAGCAATACTCTTTTCATTCAGTGGTGACATGATTTCTATGATATACTAGTTGCTTATACATGATTGAGATAACCTTCATATTGATTGATTGTGGAGCATTGGAAAGTTTGGATATGTTGTGAATGGATGGTGGTCAGATTGGACAGTTAGAGACATAAGAGAATGATATATTGGTTGCAGAGGATATGAGTTTGTCTTGAAGGACAAACACTAAGAATCTCATAAGGTATACACAGGTTGTTGTATACACTGGCCACATTCATACGCAGGCTGTAGTGAGCCAGGGCGTGTACACACGCGGGCTGCACTACTGACAGGTCGCGTACCTATTGACAGACTGATATCTATTAAGGATTGTTGCCTCATCTCAGTTGATGCTAAGAATGTAAGTTGAGTCTTTCATATACAATTGGTTCTCTTGTGGAGTTTTACTCTATTCATTTGTTGCTAGCAAACCCTTAGATTGTTGTCCATAATAAAAAGAAAATTGTACATACATCTTGTGTTCTTTGTGGTGATGACTTGTTGATGATATATTTATGATATATGTTATTGATATATGTTCACATATAACTGGTTATAAATGGAAGCAATGGGTAATGTGAAAATATTGAATGTTAATTAAGGATTTTTGTGTAAGAGGGAAGTTTTGGGAAAAAGAGCCCCACACTCATTCACCCCCCTTCTAAGTGTGGTAGGTGTGTCTAAGAATTGGTATCAAAGAGGGCCTTCAAAACAAGCCTTAACAAGGTTTAAGGAGATCCATAGACAGACAAATGGATGATGAAGTTTGAATCCTTGATGAGGAAAACTATTATACTTGGAGAATAGAGATGAGAGTACGTTTGAAGGAAATGGGATCAGCTATTTGGAAGGCAACCATTGGTGGATCAGTTTCCTTCAAGAACAATTCAAATTTTGCAGCTCAAAGGGAAGTAAAGAATAATGATGCATTGGTTGTCAATACCATTCTTAGTGGACTCTCAATCCCTATAAAAGAGAGCATGGGACAATGCACTTCCGCCAAGGATCTATGGCTAAAGCTAGAGGAGATATATCAAAGCAAGAAGGAGAAGGAATATATTGAAGATCACTCCATCAAGATCATTAAAGGTAAAGAATCTCCAAAAACCCTTGATTGTATTATTTCTAAATGTGATCTTGAGAACATTTCAAGTGAAGATAAAGAATCAAGTGATGATAGCACAAAGGAAGATTTTGAAGACATTTCAAATAAAGGAAATGAATTATGTGTTGATGTTGGCAAAAAGGAAGATCGTGCAGATATTTCAAATGAAGGTAAAGAAACCTCAAAAACCCTTGATTGCAATGATGATGATGAATTTTTCTCTACAAGTGAAGAATAAGATCTAGAAATAGTTTGTGTAAAGTTTGATGGTAATTATCCCATGAAAAGAATAGAAGAAAATCTATTAAAACTTCAAAAGGAATTTGAAGATGGTTTATATAGATATAGAAGTGATCATTATTATATAGAATATAACTATATTTTGGATAACACTAAGAAGTTTCTTAGGAGGAGTCTAAGGCACATCTTGAAATTAAAGGAAATGCTCAAGGAACAAGAAGAGAGAAATAAGACTCAATTAGAAGAAAAGGAAGAAGAGATCACAAAACTAAAGAGTGGAAATCTAAATGTAGATAATGATATTAGCAAAATTTTTGAAACCACTGTCCATCTCAAGACCCAAATTGAAGAAGCCAAAATAATAGAGGAACTATTGAAGAATCAAATAAATGAAAAGGAAGAGTCATGTTGTAAGTTAGAAGATGAAATTGTTGAGCTTAGAAAGAAGATGGAAAAGTCAAATAAATTCTTGAATAACACACGAATCTTGGATGAGATCTTGGAAAGTCAAAGATCACCATATGATAAATCAGGTCTTGGATACAAATAAGAAGCTACACACGTTGAAGCAAGCACCTCAAAGAATCCTGAGGTAATTCCATCAACGAAGGAAGACAATGTTACAAAGAAACCATCTACACAAGGCATAGAAAATTTCAAAAGAGCAAAGCAAGGAATACATCAAGAAGATATCTTTGGGACACCAAAGCAAAGGTATGAAAGTATTTTTCATGGGCATTGTTATTCATGTAATGGATATGGTCACAAAGATTTTGAATGTAGATCTTATGAAAGGATATATAATGGAAGATTTGATGACACCATGAGGTGTTGGAGATGTGATCAAGTAGGACATATTGTTGTTCACTGTAACACCATGAGATGCTACTGTTGTAGTGGATTTGGCCACAAATCCTAGGAGTGTTGGAACACAAGAATAAATTTCATGATGAGGACTTCACATAGCATGGCTAGAAGAAGGAGTGAAGTAAGAAAGGGAGACATCTTTGAAAAGATGGATTCTCCGAGCTCAAGTTCTGAGAAGAAGGAACCTCTACAGAAGTGGGTAAAGAAGACAAAACAACCAAAATAGGATGAAAGACTGAAGGGGAGCTCATGTAAGTCATCTATTGAAGCATACGTGGGTGACAGTGGTATCAGTCGTGTACATACATAGTCTTACCTTGAATAGGTCGTGTACATAGACGAGCTATTGTGCAACAGACAATGTATATGTGGTAAAGCCTTGGGAAAAAGGCAATGCACATGGATTGCAACTTGATGTGATGATATAAATCTGTGATGTAGGGTCTGACATTGTTTGTTGTAGGATATCACACTGTTTTACTACAGGTTTTAGATGTTCATCTATTGGATTATGTAAAACAAAATCTTGGGTCCATGGAACTAACCCATGAGTAAGGATTGATGCATTATATGTTGAAGAAAAATGCTAATTATAACAGTGAAGTTATGGCACCTTGGTTATGTGATATATCTTGATGATGTATTGGAAGCTTACTTGTTGGAAAACTTGATGCATGCATGATGAGGTGATCATGTTTTATATTGGTAGATGCACATGGTTGGCATATTGGTGGATGCACATGTTAGCATGGTGATAGAGGCGTATGATTGATACACTCCATGGATGATATATTTTGGCACATTGCATGATGTTGTTGTACATGGGTGTTGTGCATGATGAGCACACATTTTGGTACAAGATGTACTTGGTTGATATTTTTCTCATGATTCTTTATTTCATTATTGACGTATCTTTTGCTTCATGATGCTTGGTATGGCATGAGTTTGATGCATGAACAGGTCCAAGGATCATCATATGGTATCATATTGTTCATCTTGCAAAGAAGATATGGCGAGACATACTCTTAGGGGGAGTCATTCTTCTTCCTATGATTCTAGGAGGAGATATTTTTCATATGCATACCTAGAAAAGAGCCCTATATTTGAAGAAAAATCATAGGGGCATAATTCCAGGGGGAGCGATGGTCACAAGGGGAGTATGAGCGATGTATTTTCAGAATTACATCAGATTGATATCCTTTGTTCAAAAGGGGAGAGATTATTCAGCGAAAACAAGATAGGGGGAGCATCCCCAAGGAAAGTTCAAGCAAGGGGAGCCGCCCCAAGAGGAGAATGGCCATTTTCCATTGGTGTCAAAGGGGGAGAGTTAATCACATTGATGTGATTGATGTTTATTGATGGGGAGAGATAGTTACATTGACTATTGATGTAGAGCATGACTTATCTACATGGTTGACATCAATATTTGGTAATTGGTGTTGACATCAATGTTGGTATGGCCATCAATGCCAAAGGGGGAGATTGTTGGACCATGTTGTCATTGATGCCAATGGTTTGAGTGATTGATGTCATTGATTGATTTCAAAGGATTGATTGATGTACAATTTAGATGTATTGTCCTTGATGAGAATGATAGATGTCCAAGTGGAAACCAATTGATAAAGATGGATCAATGATATATGTCCAAGTGGAAACCAATTGATAAATATGGATCAATGATAGATGTCCAAGTGGAAACCAATTGATAAAGATGTATCATTGATATTATGCATAGATGAAGATGGATCAATGAGTTGTCATTGATACTTGATGCATAGTTGATGTATATGATGCATAAATGACTCATTATTGTCTTATCATAGTTCATAAGGTACACAAATGGATGAACTCGAAAGTGTTCCCCTTATGCTGAAAGCCCTCACGGGAAAACGCTTTGCATATTGAGTTATCCTAGAAGAATGGTTGGAGGACCCATGCTTGTATGAGGAATAATGAGATGGAGATCAAGGAAATGATGGTGAAACTATCCTAGATGGATAGTGTTTGTCATGCCATTTCCGGTGGTATGTGGAATGCCACATACCTCCTCATCGTTCGAGAGATATGGCCTTACGAAGATGAAGGACCCCCATATGAAGGCTTGAAGCCCCCAAGGTCAAAGAAGTCAAAGTGACCTAAAAGAAGAAATCAATATTTAAATGATAAAGTAAAGTGACAAAGTCAAGGTGGATTATTTAAATAATCAAGAGAAGTGACAAAATCAAGAAGGTATATTTAAATGATTGGAGAAAATTCTATTTATGGAAAGTGGTTAACCCTAAAATACAAAAAATAGGCTAATTGACCTAGAAATGGGTTAAGTAACCTAAAATTGGGTTAAGTAACCTATAGGATGAAAGTATAAATAATATAACTATGGTCTTTTTTAGATCATCCTTTTTGTGGATCAATGGAGAGATTCTTGTGAAATTAGCTTGTGGAGTATTGATGGAGAGCTTCTTGTGAGAGAATATTTGGTGTGGATCTCTTAATCATGATTGAAGATCTATTCCAAGGAATAAAGTGAGAGGATGATCTCATGGACACATCCAATGTTTGGCAATGTCGGAGATCTTGACAGAAAAAGTCTCAGAGCTTCAGAAACCCTAGTTTCTGAGGTGTACGAGGGTTGTAATGGTCCAGGGCACATACATACGCGTGTTGTATGAAGACAGGGCGTGTACAGTGGATGGAATGATGAAGACTTATGTTTGAGATGGTGTCAAGTTATTGGATGATGAGGTAGGTCCCAGATCTGCATTCTATGAGCTCAGATCTATCACTAAGACACTAGTATGGTTACATTATTGTCTTGATGGATACTATTGCTTGATGTGATGTGAATGCTTAGGGAATTATTGGTATGGCTTCTATGATGTGGTTCAGTTTGGTTGATTTGGTTGATGGAGTAAGAAGTACTCTTGTGATTCAGTCGTGACATGATTACTATGGTATACTAGTTGCTTATACATGATTGAGATAGCCTTCATATTGATTGATTGTGGAGCATTGGAAAGTTTGGATATGTTGTGACTGGCTGGTGGTCAGATTGGACAGTTAGAGAAAAAAGAGAATGATATATTGGTTGCAGAGGAAGTGATTTGGTCTTGAAGGAAAAACCCTAAGAACCTCAAAAGGTATACGTAGGTTGTTGTATACACTGGTCATGTGCATATGCAGGTTGTAGTGATCCAGGGCGTGTACACATGTGGGATGCACTACTGACAGGTCACGTACCTGTTGATAGATTGATATCTTTTGAAGATTGTTGCCTCATCTCAGTTGATGATGAGAATGTAAGATGAGTCTTTCATATAGAGCTGGTGCTCTTGTGGAGTTGTACTCTATTCAGTTGTTGTTGAAAAACCCCCGAATTGTTGTCCATAATAAAAATAAAATTGTACATACATCTTGTGTTATTTGTGGTGATGACTTGTTGATGATATATTGCTGAAATATGTTGTTGATATATGTTCACATCTAACTGGTTATAAATGACAACAATGGGTAATGAGTAAATGTTGAATGTTAACTAAGGAGTTTTGTGTAAGAGGGAAGTTTTGGGAAAAAGAGCCCCACACTCATTCACCCCCCCTTTAAGTTTGGTAGGTGTGTCCAACAATAACTAAAACACAATGTTCATATAATAAATATAACTAGTCTAATATGCATAAACATATTATTCAATAGAAATCAAATGAAAAGACAAGAAAACACAGTAATTAACGTGGCTCAACCGACTTTGGGCTACATCCACAATGACTAGCTTCTTTATTATTCTTTCTATAATCATTCCAGGCTTGCACATTGTGTTTACAATAGAAATATCATGATATATTTCTCTCCATCTTGCCTGGATGCTTTGCAGTGAAAGCCTCTCTTTGCAACTCTCCCTAAACCTTCAGACATAGACTCTCTCTCATCCTTAGTCTATTCTCTTAGTTTCTTCACTCAGAGTCAACAACCTATTCTACCCGACCCATTACATATTTATACATGGATTCTAGGGCTCAAAACCCTACTTTCTTAACCCCAAAACCTAATTAAAACTCATTCTGACTCATTACAACTTAGGTTGGCTCGTTGTTCGGGATTCCTTTTCCTGATTCTATGCCTGTATGTTGATTTTTCCTTCCTGGCTGTTTTTCTTCCTAATTTTCAATGTGTCTCTTATTTTGTATGTCGAACTACTTTCCTTCCTTTTCGCCCACTCTATCCTCCTACTTTATTCTCTTTATTTATTCTCCTTCTTTATCCTCTTTCTTTATTGTCCTACTTTATTCTCTTTCCTTTCATTCCCAAGTATGATTTTACTGTGCACTTAACTCCTAAATGTTCCCTTACTATGCACTCTGCTCCTTCCTTCTCTTCATTCTTCTACTGCTATGCACCTCCTCCATTGTTGGGATTTTCCTCAAAAATGTATCTAAAACGCATGTCCAACATATGTTGTGGATTTAACAGATACTCATGTGGTTCTAAGAGTTCATTGTTTGTACTCATTGGGAGATATCCACATGAATTATTAGGACATGAGGATGGATTTCTAGGAAAAGGGTTGATATAGATTCATCCTATTAGGTATGTCGACAAGCTCCCCCCAAGATTATGTCTAACTAACAAATAGAGGCCCTTTTTAGACATAGGGATGTGGCTTGCACACCATAGTGCTTGATTACCATGGAGAAGCCATCATAGTATGAACAAAATCACCCTACGTATATCTAGGCATTACTTGGAAAGAATGAAAGAGTGTTTGAATCAATTCCAATGGGAATACCACTTGACGAAGAATTTGAGCATGTCATTGATCTAGAAGAGGGGTCAAAGCCCATGATCACCACACCCTATAGGCATCTGAAGAGGCTCAATGATGAAATAGAGAAGGCCATAAAGGGGTTACTCGATATGGAACATATAATGGCTAGTTCTAGTCCCTTCACTTCTTCAATTGTACTAGTGAAGAAGAAATATGGCACTATGAGGATGTGCTAGACTACAAGGCACTAAACAAGAAGATGATAAAAAATTGATACTAAATACTGAGGATTGATGAGATTATATACGAGCTACATGGAGCAGTGTACTTCTCAAAGGTTGATTTGTGATCATGATACCACCAGATTTAGGTCAGAGAGGAGGATATCCATAAAACAACATTCAAGTGTCACTATGGGAACTGTGTGTTTTGAGTCATTCCCTTCGGGTTGGATAATGCACCAACTACCTTTCAGTCATTCATGAACCATATCTTCAATAAAAATTTGAGGAGATTATTACTGGTGTTCTTTGATGATATTCTCATCTACAATCGGACATGGGAGGAACATCCGAAGAATGTGGATGAGATTCTCACCATTATGGAGGATAAATTACTTTTTTCCAAGGAGGAAAAGTGCAATTTTGGGTTGAAAAAAACCCTCTATCCGGGGCACATGATTAGTGTTGAGGGAGTAAATATACATCAGGAGAATATCCAAAAAATCTTAGATTGGACCACACCCATGTCACTCACACATATGTGAGGATTCTTTTGGATATTTAGTTATTATAGGAACTTCATCAAAGGATTTTCATAATTGGTTGCACCAATGACAGACCTCACCAAGAAGGGGGCGTTCTGATAATTTGAGGAAGAACAGGTAGCATTCAATAAAATGAATAGGGTGATGAACACTTTCCTAGTATTAGCACTTCCATATTTCACATAGCCTTTTGTCCTAGAGTGTGACTCATCTGGTGAGGGTATAGGTGTAGTACTGATGTGGGAACGACACCTGATATCTTTCAAGAGTAGAAAGATAAGAGAGACCTAGAATCTCTATCCAATCTATGATGCATGCATTGGCAAAGTTCAGAAAGTGCCTCGTAGGAAGATGCTTTGTGGTTAGGATGAACCACAACATCATGAGATATTTCTTTGAGCTGCAGGATATGAACGAGTAGAAATATAAATGAGTGCGTAAGGTGAAGGAATATGATTTTGACATTGATTATGTAAAGGGGAAGAAGAACATAGTTGTTGACACCTTATCTGGGAGACCTGCAAATTTCTCCATGATAGAAATTTCAACATACTAGAAGTCCAATATTTTGGTGGAACACTCCAAGAACACCTTTTCCTGTGAGATGATGGAGAGAAGTATCCAGGATGACAGTGTTGTTTGTGGAGCCTGATTATCTTCTTGATTCAGAGGTATTTGTTTTCATTCGTGTTTATACTCCATGAAGACTTTACACCTTGAAATAATGTACACTCCTCCATGTGGGGGAGTGCAGGGAGAGTTACCCCCCTTTTAGGGTCCGAGGAAAATGGGCCCCTAGCAGGGGTTTGGGGGTAAAGCCCCCGACAAATTTTTTTCCTTGTAAATGTATATTTTAATTTCATTATAAATCTGGACCATTCATTATAAGGTCACAGATCTGACGATAGAAGTTATGTTATGGTTTTTTTCCCTAAAAGTAAACCTCTTTTATGAGGGAAATGTATTGTGGCTATGAATTATTGTGAATATTGTATTCTGAGAGTTGAGACTGTGAGAGAAAGAAGAGAAAGTTACAACGTGTTTTTTGTAGGTTGTATCCCTTCATTTGTTGGATAATAATAAAGGAATTACCTAGCAATTTCTCTAGTGGACGTAGCCCACACTGGGTGAACCATGTATATATGTGTCTCTATTGTATTGTGTATATTTTGTGTTTTATTTCCACATTTGTTTTAATTTTTTTGCTTTGCAATCCTATTTTTCTAATAATTGGTATCAGAGAAAAAGGTAACTCATAGGAAAAGAGGGTTCATGTTTCGAGTGTGAGGAATGGTGGAAGATGAAAAGTTTAGGGTCGAGAAATTTAATGACCAAAACTACCAGTTATGGAATATGTAGATGGAAGATTATTTATATCAGAAGGATCTAGTCCTACCATTGGGTGGAAAATCAAAGAAGTCGACGACCATGAAGGATGAAGAATGGGAGATTTTTGACAGAAAGGCTCTAGGAACGATACGAATGAGCTTGGTAGCGTTAGTGGCTTTCAATATTTCGAAAGAAAATACAACGAAAGAGTTGATGGATGCATTGGCTAAACTGTATGAAAAAACCTCAACATACAATAAGGTATTTCTAATGAAGATATTATTTAATATGAGGATGTCAAAAGGTGGGTCTATTGCAGATCATTTAAATGAATTTAATATGATTACTAATTAGATAAGTTCTGTAAAAGTGTACTTTGATGATGAGGTCGGGGCTCTTCTAATATTGTGCTCATTGCCAGAAATTTGGAACGACTTGGTCATGGATGTAAGTAAATATGTATCTAGTTTAAACAATTTAAAATTTGATGATGTTGTTGGTTTTATGCTTAGTGAGGAAATGCGAAGAAAAATCACAGGGGAGACATCACGTAATGCATTAAACATGGAGAACAGGGGAAGACAAAATGATAGAGGAAAGGGCTTAGGTAACCGTAGGAATTCTAGGAAGGGAAGATCTAAATCCATACTCAGAAAGAAAGAGTTCCTGAATTGTGGGAACACAGGACATCTGAAGAAATATTGCAGATCTCCAAAGAAACAAAGAGATGGACAACAAGAAAAAAATCAGGAAGAAAATGTAACAGGTGATGTGTTACAAGATGCTTTGATTCTTTCCATAGATAATATTTATGAGTCTTGGGTATTAGATTGAGGGGATTCATTTCATGCCACACCCTATAGGAAACATTTTCTATATTATGTTCAAGGTGATTTTGGATAGGTTCATTTGGGTGATGATGCACCATGCAAAATTGTTGGAATGGGAAAGGTAAAAATAAAGCAAAGAAATGGAAACCAATGGTTGTTGAAAGAGGTAAGGCATGTTCCAGATCTAAGGAAAAATCTAATTTCAATAGGGAAGTTGGCAAGTGAAGGTTGTATATCCATATTTATAGATAAATGTGGAAGGTCACCAAAGGATTATTGGTGATAACAAAAGGGGAGAAGGTAGGTACATTGTATTTATGTACTGGTAATACTAACTCTTATACCTATTTAGCTTCTACAAGAGTGGATACAACACTATGGAATCATAGGCTTGGACACATGCGTGAGAAGGAGATGCAAATACTTCATAAAATAAATTTGTTTCTAGATCTTAAACAAATTGATTTGGATTTCTGTGAGCATTTTGTTTATGGAAAACATAAGAGAGTCAAATTTATCAGAGTTGGAAAAGAAAAGAAGAGTGAAATATTAGAGATTGTGCATACATATGTATGGGGAACAACTCAAGTATCATCTCTTGTTCTCTCTCGTTATTATGTTACTTTTATTGAGGATGCAACTAGAAAAAATTGGGTTTATTGCATTCAACAAAAATCTAATGTTTTTGATACTTTTAAAAAATGGAAAGCTTTGGTTGAGAATGAGACAAGAAAAAGGTTGAAGTGTCTCAGATCATACAATGGATGTGAATATTGCAGCAATGAGTTTGATGATCACTGTTCATACCATGGGATTCATAGAGATAAGACAGTTCCAGGAACACCACAAGAAAATGGTGTGTCAAAAAGGATGAACAGGACAATCATGGAGCATGCAAGGAGTATGAGATTGCATGCTGGTTTGCCTTTAAAGTTTTGGTCATATGATATATATATTGTTGTTTACTTAATAAAGAGAGGAAATTCAAGCTCTTTGTATGGTGGAATTCCAGAGGAGACATGGACAGGTAAAAAGGTAAACTATTCTTTTTTGAATACTTTTGGTTGTGAAGCATTTGTCCATATTGATAAAGAAAATAGAACAAATATTGAGGCAAAATCCAAGAAGTGTACCTTTATTGGATACGGTGTTAATGATTTTGGTTATCTCTTATGGGATTATGAAAATAAAAAATCCACTAGGAGTAGAGATGTCATATTCAATGAGAAGGTCATGTACAAAGATCAGTTGCAGGGAAAGATAAAAGAAAAAGAAAAACCAGAATACACAGTGCTTGATGAGATTACTGAAAAAGAAACTCCAAAGGTACCAGAAAATAAAAATGTACAACAACAAGATCAAAAGGTACCTCAAAATCCTGGAAGTGTTGTTAGAATATCTACCAGGTTAAGTAGACCCCCTGAATGATACTCTTCTTCATTATATTATTTATTGTTGAAAGATTCTAGTGAACTAGAATGTTATGAAGAGGCAATGCAGGTAGAAACTAAAAATAAGTGGGAGCAAGGAATGAAAGAGGAAATCAATTCCCTGGTAAATAACCATACTTAGGATTTGGTTTAGTTTCCTACAGAAAAAAGAGCATTGCAAAATAAATGGGCTTACAAGTTGAAGGAAGAAGATGGAGGCAAAAGGCAGTGCAAGGCTAGACTTGTTGTAGAGGTGTTTGCACAAAATAAAGGTATATATTTTGATGAAATATTTTGTCATGTTCTTAAAATGACTTCAATTAGGACTATTTTAAGTCTTGTGGAAACATAATATTTGAATCTTGAACAATTATATGTAAAAACAACTTTTCTCCATGGGGATTTGGAGGAAGATATTTATATGCAGCAGCCACAGGGGTATGAGGTCAAAGGGAAGGAGAATTTGGTATGCAGGTTGAATATGAACTTATATGGCGTAAAGGAAGCTCCAAGATAGTGGTATTTGAAGTTTTTCAGGCTTATAAAAGAACAAGGTTATATAAGATGTCATTCTGATCACTGTGTTTATTTTAAAAGGCTAGAAAATGGAAGTATATTATCTTGCTATTATATGTAGATGACATGCTTGTTGTAGGGTCTAATATGCAGGATATAAATGTGCTCAAGAAGAAATTATCTAATTCATTTGCAATGAAGGATTTTGGTGTTGCAAAAAAAATCCCTCGTATGAGAATAACAAGAGACAAGAAAGATCACAAATTGACATTGTCTTAGGGTGAGTACATAGAGAAGGTGTTAGAGAGGTTTAGAATGCAGAATGAGAAACCAGTTAGTACACCTTTGGCCAACCATTTCAAATTCACTAAGGAAATGTGTACCAAGACACATGAGGAGATAAAATACATGTCCAAGGTCCCTTATTCATCAACAATTGGTAGCTTGATGTATGCGATGGTTTGCACAAGACCAGATATTGCACATGCAGTGGGATTTGTGAGAAGGTATATGAAAAGTCTATTGATTAAGGTTGGTTGTCATTGATGTCAACCCTTGAAGAAAGACCTGTAGCACAAAGTTTTGGGTAATGGACCTAATAATGTTTGATGTAAATATGACTCATTATTTTTTTTTCATGGTTGATAAGAAGTAAATATGGATGAACTCCAAAGTGGTCCCCTTATGGTGAAAGCCCTCATG
>SNQJ01S0121862.1:22915-33092 GCA_010110895.2 Picea sitchensis | reverse complement strand
CTCTCATACAACATGCCATTCCTATCAAGGAAGGGGTAAAACCATTTATGAAAATACAAAGACCTATTAACCCTGCACTCAAATCCACTATTAAAAAATAATTGGAAAAATTGTTGAAAGATAATATAATCTTTCTAGTGAAGTATTCCAACTGGGTTTCAAATCTGGTCCTTGTTCAGAAAACTAACAGTCAGATGAGATTATGTGTTGATTTTCGTGCATTGAATAGAGCAAGTGTCAAAGATCATTTTTCACTTCCTAATATGGAAATTATTTTACAACAGGTTATAGGATCTCAAATGATGTCCTTACTTGACAGTTTCTCTGGGTATAATCAAATCAAGGTAAAAAGGACTTGTAGGTATAAAACCACATTTACCACACGCTAGGGCACATTTTCTTATGAACGCATGCCTTTTGAATGATCTAATGCAAGTGCCACCTTTCAAAGAGATATGAAGATACATTTTGATGATCTAATCGGTAATATTATCCAATTTTATCTTGATGATTTCACTATTTATTCTAGAAATTGGTTGGATCATTTCGTTCATCTTATAAAATTTCTCATGCGCTGCAAAACAATTGGCATTTCTTTAAACCCTTCCAAATCTATTTTTGGTGTCACGAAGGGTAAGCTCCTCGGTCACATTGTTTTTTATTCATGAATAAGTATACAGCATGAGAGGATTATTGCTATTATAAACCTCCCTGCCCCCACCTCCAAGAAAGAAGTTCAATCTTTCATGGGAATTATTAATTTTTTCCGTAGATTTGTTCCTAATTTTGTTGTCATGGTTAAACCAATCCATAATATTCTGAAGCAATATCATTATTTTTTCTTGGATAGATGTTGTCAAGAATGATTTCCTTAGGATTAAGAAATCAATCAGTTCCACACCGGTTTTGGTGAAATTGGATTTCGAGAAACACTTTATCATATATACCAATGCCACCGAGGAATTAATTTCTACTGTCCTCTTACAATGTGATGACCAAAACAATGAAAAACATGTAGCTTACATGAGTCAAAGTTTATCAGTCGATGAGATCAAATACTCTTACATTGAGAAACATGCTTTTGCGATTGTCAAGGCTATAGAAAAAAATTTCCATTTTATTTTGGGAAAACATACACAGGTAAAAGTCCCTTTGCCTACTGTCAAGTTTCTACTTTCACAAACTTATCTTTCAGTAAAACTTGCACATTGGCTTGCCAAAATTCAAGAGCATAATTTGACGATTATGACTTCGAAGACAATCAAGGGATGAGACTTAGTTATTTACTTAGCTCAACACCCTGAACCAAGTGAAGAAATGGACGACCAAGATAATCCTCTTTCAGTGTTATTTTATATTGAAAATCATAATCTCTCTCTATCTGATCATCCTTGCTATAAAAATCTGGTGTATTATTTGCAGTATCAAAAGTTTTCAGATGGGCTATATTCTCACCAGAGAAGGAGACTCCACCTTGAAGCTTCCAAGTATATAATTTTAGGAGACCTTTTTTTCAGGAGGTCTGCTGATGGTTTGTTACTTCGATGTGTAAATGATGAGGAAGAACATAAATTATTACGCGAGATCCATGGATCATCAGCTTCTGTCATTCACATCAGTGGCCATTTCTCTGCTAAATATATTGCTTTTAAGATCATAATAAATGGTTATTACTGGCCTTCGATATTCCATTATTCATACAAATTTGCAAGATCCTGTGACAAATGCCAAAAATTCATTGGGAAAGAACGTCTTTTTTCCATGCCTTTACAACCTATCCTCCTGGATTTCCCTTTTTCTAAGTGGGGTCTAGACTTTATTGGTCCTATCATCTCTCCATATTTTGCAGGGCATATCTTTATTTTGACAGCCATTGATTACTTTACTAAGTGGACCAAGGTTGTAAAGTTTGACAGTCCTGAAAGTTTCATTGGGTTTTATATTGAGCACTATAAAATTGTCATGTCTTGGATTTGAATTGTTAATAGAGAAAGGTTTTTGAAAATTGAAGGTAATGTTGATTCTTCAATAAATATTATTTCATGTAATATAACAGTAATCGTCGCATTCACATTCATTGTCTCACTTTCCTCTCATTATATTCCCACCACCATCCCAATAGCATTTAATTTATCCCTTGTTCTATTATTATGAATTTCATTTTAAAAAAAGGGAAAAGATAAAGGAAAATAAAGGGACTAGATGATGACTGGTGTTGGAAGTTTGGATATGGAGACATTGTTTCCTCTGCATTTTCTTGAACAATATTCATTGGTTGTTTCTCGTCCATACTACCATTTTTCTCTCATTATGAATCCCCTCATATTCCCAATATCCCTATCACTCCTTGTTCAAATGGAAATTGATTATTGATTTTAAAAATATGATGGATGGATGGATGGATGGATTGCATGTGCTTCTAATGTGAATGATAGAACCAACCCTAACCTTTTGGTTTTATTTAGGTAGATTATTGATGCATGGATTGTTAAGATTTATTCATAACATGATTGGAATATTTCTTCAGGATGATTTTCTTTAGTAGAGGCAACAATGGAAGAGGTGCAAATAGAGGCAGAGGAAATAATTAGCAAAGAGGCCATAGAAGGCCATGATTTTCGATACATTTTGATGTTAATCCACAAGAACTAAATCAAATTTTCCAAGCTGTGTTTTTTAATCTAGTTGGACAAGGAATTATACAACCTATACCTGAGAGGCCTCCTTTCCAGCCACGTCCGAATTTCTCTGGTATCCACATCCCCCCTCATGTATCTATGCAGCTAGAACCACCTACCAATGATGGTTGGAAAGAAAATAAACGACTCATCAACCTGTATCTCATCACCATGGTTGGCCTACTATGTCGTTTCCATTACCCCCTCCTCCACCACCAATCAACCCAAATTCCCAAGTTGATCATGTTGTATTGCCAATACATTCCTCTCATGTAAGAAAAAAGGTTAAAAACTAATGTTCCTAAGCCAAAGCTAGATAAGGGAAAAGGAGTGGCCAATCCCTCCAAGTCCTCCAAAGATTCCTTTGAATATATGTCTTCCCATCTTCACCTCAAAGATATTTTTTCTCATATCATCAGTGAGATCCGCCCACAAGGTCCTAATCAGATAGAGATTATTGCACAAGATAAGTTAGAAATGGGAACAAAAGAGGGCAGCAGTGAAAAGACGAAAAAATCCTCACACAGCAAATATGGTTTTAGTGCTTTTTAATGATTTTCTTTTAAAGACAAATCTTATTGGTGTGATTAAAAATGTTTGGACAACAAGGATATATTTGAACAATATGTTTTGGGACAACATGAGTATGACTCTATTTTTTCCTAGTCATGTTTTATTTTGATCTTAAAATATTTTGACTATTTACGAATACTTGAATTATTTTTTGGGGTATTATGTTTCATGTTTTGAAATCATTTAAAAAATGAAAATGGAGTGACAAGGGGTCCCGCCTATTTAGTTATTATTTAAATAGAACCTTATTTATATATTATTAATTATTTATCTCAACAAATTAGTTAAGCTAATTAATCTTAACAAAAGGAAGGTAGTTGAACTACCATAACTAATTGGCAAAGAATAAAAGATCAATAAAATGAAGAGACAAAGGAACTAAGAGAGAATAGAAGGAGAAATTTTGCCATAAGGTTTTCTCTGTACTTGTGAGATACTTCAATCATTCATTCATTCTGAGTTTACTAGAAGCCTTAACCATCTTGATGATAGCAAGGTCTTATTGAAGGCCATAAGATTCAAAACTGAATCATATTTTCTAGCAGCTTGTCTTTAAAGGTGTATGATTTATCTTTGCCATTATGTGTGTTCTTTCTTGTTTATGGATTAAATTTCATGATTGATAAAGAATATTTTGCAGAGTAAAGTGACAGCATTTTGTGGCAAGTTGATCTAGATCTTTAGCTTCGGTTTTATTTTGTTGTTAGAGTCTCTTTGTATGGTTCCCATCGGAGGCTTATAAATATGGCTTTGGTCCCTACCCTCGCAGAGTTTTGTAAAGAGAATTCAACTTTGTATCTCATAATGAAATCAATATAAAAATAATATTTATGATTTTAGTCTCACATGTGTATCTTGATGATGTTGTTCAAATTTTTCCTTTGTCCTTGTCTCTTATCCATGTACACACTTATGTAATTTATTTCTTCTTTTTCTTTCTTTTTCACAGTTACATATAATATATAAAACTAGCGTTGTTCCCTTGTACTTAATACCTTTGGATTAAGTGATTGTTTTTTTATTATTATTTTAAGGCTATAAACCCTGCGTAACATTCCCAACTATGTTACCTTATCCCGAAAAGATCTGAAATGCTTGAGTAAGGTCCCTCATACATTTTCCTCAACATTTATTTGGCGACCATAATAGGGAGATCTTTCCATATCTCTTTGGTTGACTGTATCACGATTGTATTTTATTTTTCTATTTTATCTAATTACTCTTTAACTGATTTTTTCCATTACAGTACCCATTGTGAGACGGCCAAATATTGGAGACGGTCTTGATGACCAAACCATCATTTCCTTGACCTTTTTTAATACTATATTAGCAACTTCTAGTACTCATGTTGAACTTCACAACTCTTGGGAAGTAACTGTTAGGGACATAAACATACGTGAAAGTTGGGAAGCCAACCACAGGTAGCTCGAAAATCAACAGTAACCTTATTTTTCCTACCTCATCGATATTTTATTTCTTTTCCTTTAATCCTAACATTTCTCAAAGGAGAAGAGGGTTGTCCCCTGAATCTACCCCTATTTTTGAAATAGGAAGGAGGAAAATTGTATTTTCAACTCAACGAAGTGCTCTTAGGCGAACCTTATATGATTCTTCTAGTTCATCTTTATCACCCATACCTATCACTTTCAACATGACATCTATGGATAGTGGTAGTGGAACCGGAGGTCCCTCCTCCTCCCAACCTTCTACTTCATTAGTGATTGGTACTATCTACAGTCATCAAGTCCCTCTTCAATCCACTACCAACCCTACTAAGGTCATTAAGAAATATGGACTTTTCCAATTTGAGGAAGATGCTACAACCACTCCATGGAACATATCTTCTCCCTTCAATCTTGCACCAGCCACCCACCCATTACCAAAATTCAAGGATCATTTACCTAGGTTCTCAGGAAATGGTACAGTTACTACAAATGAACACCTGGTAGAATTCTCTAATTCTTTTCATAATATAGGGGCTAACGATAACGACACTTGCATGTGTTTATTTGTTAATTCTCTTGAAGGGAAAGCCGCAGCAAAATTATTTGACCTCCCTCCCAAAATCCTTTCAACTTGGGAAGAATTTATTTATTGGTTCAAATCCACCTATGGACAGCCCAAGAGTCCAGCTGAGCAGTTAAGGGAATACAACAATATTGCTTATAAGGATGGTGAAACCATTAAATATTTTAACCTTCGTTTCACCAAACTATATAATCAAATTCCTGAACTAATCCGTCCTCAAAATCAATCTTCTTTCATGCATTATTATAATGCATTACCTTCTATGTATCGTCCTAGACTTAAAGAGAAGGCTATCAACAATCTCGATTCCACCCTTCAGGCTTTCCTAGAATATGAAGAGAAACTTGAAATAATGGGTCTTCCTAAGGGAGACTTTGTCAAGCAAACATACATGTCTTCCTTTCTAAAACTCATGCAAAATATGAATAATAGGATGATAGCTTACGAACAGAAAGGAGCTTCTTCTTCATCTTCCACCGAGGCTTCTTCTTCTTCCTTAGTGCATTTTTAGGAATACTAAGAAAAACACTTTTTAGCCTAAGGCCATAATGGCTCGTAGTTGGTGTAACTTCTGTGAAGAAAATCATGAGGAGAGTACTTGCGAAGTTAAGAAAAATGTTAGAGATAAGATCTTTGGAAAAAGGCCTGACACTACGATCATTGTTTTAGATTGGGTTGAACTAGAGGATGTTATGGTAATCAATACAAGGAATAAATATTACACTGCCAAGGGAAAATTTGATATTGCCCACACTTCTTCTTCTCAATATCATCTTCTCAAAGTGTTGATACACAAGCTTTCGGAACTTCAGATAATCAAGGAGTGTCTTGTCATGTTCCCTCATCTAAGTACAATATCATAAATCAATTGGATAATATCAAAGTTGATGCTACTCTTTTGGGCGTGGTTTTTGTCCCAGAACAACAGAAGCATCTCAAGAACTTCATGGAAGGAAATATTTCTACCATAACCAATCTATTTGAAGAGTGAAAGGAAGAGGAATCTACTGTAAATAAGATAGATGTAAATATTTTTAGGAACCCTGTAAAAAATCCTCCTTTCTATATTTTAGTAAAAATCATGGATAAAATAACTCATTGTTGCGTAATTTATGGCGGGTCTGGTCCAAGTGTGATATCAAAAATTATCATGGAAGATCTTGGCTTATCTTTCACTAACAAAATTTTGCAACAATCAACTATAGGTGAAATCAAGGATGTAACCTTAGTTTTGTGCGCACATCCCAAGATAAGAAAAACCCTCAACATCCAATTAATTGATACGTCGGTGAGTAACTACTCAATTATTTTGGGAAGGGATTGGAAAGCCTTAACTGGTGGATACATTTCGCTTGATGGAACACATTTGTTCATCCCCTGGAATGGAAAGAACATTATAGTCCTTAGGGAAGGAAGAATTTCACTGTATAAAGAGAGTGTTCCCAAACCTAATGTAAATTATGTTGAAGAATATTTGGGAGTGTACTCTATATTTGTTGATGAAGGTGACCCTATTCTTAAACCCATTGATTTTGATGATGGAATGTGGCACATTCATTTCTACAGCTCATGTTCAAATGAAAGTAATGGAGTCGTCATCATTCTATATTCTTCTATAGGTAAAATCCATAATTTATCTTATAGGTTGGAATTTTCTTGCACAAACAATGTCACTGAGTTTGAGGCCTTATTGTTCGGCATCGAAAATGCATATAACCTTGGTTTTGGCCACCTTACATTTTTTGGTGATTCTGAACTTGTTGTGAATCTTGTACATAAGATTTATTCACCAAGAAATAATTTACTTAAATTTTATACTCAAGAAGTTTAGATGTTGATTTCAAATATGTTATTATTTAACATCACTCATGTTAAGAGAGAAATTAATTTAATGGGTGATAGGTTAGTTTTTTTTTAATCATCCCCTACCCAGAAGATTTTACCTCAACGACCTGATTATATATTCCAATATCTATATCGTCCTCACATCCCTGATAACATAGAATCATGGCAGTTTTTCCCGAGTGATGAAGGCATTTGCGCTTTCATACAAAATGAATTGTTTAAGCCCAAAGAAATCATCTCTATTGGAGATGAAAATTTTCCTAAAGGCTTGACTCCTCTCGAAAGTTCATTTTCATCAAGCGATGTAGGAAACAAAGAAACACATAGGGAAGAGGAGTTGAAAGGAAAGTTGGGGATACCATTTCCTTGAATATTGGGACATCTGAATCTCCAAAGATCATTAAATTAGGTTCCCAATGTTCTGATGAAGAAAAAGAAAAATTCACATAATTACTCCATGAATTTCAAGATGTTTTTTCTTGGTCATACAAGGATATTCGTGGTTTTGTTCCTGCTCTCATACATCATTCCATTCGATCAAGGAAGGGGTAAAAACAGTTAGGCAAAGACAAATACCTATTTATGAGGGTTTGGTCAATTTTGAGGTTACCTGGTTTTGAAAAAAAATGATGACCACCAGTTTCCCATTGAGGTTTCAAAACCAATACGTTTATGAAGCAAGTATTGGGGTTGTGATATAAATTTTATATAATGAAAGTTCGATGGATTTATGTTTGTTTTCTCATCCTCCCATGTTGGCTTGAGGAAATCTAGTTTCAAATGACTTTGTAAACAATCTCCTACAAAACGTTTTGTTTGTTTAAATGAGCATAAATAAATAAATAAATGGGAAATGATAATTGTAAAGTTTGTAGTCTTGAAATTTTCATTTGGTTTTATATTAAGCACTATAAAAAAAATTGTGTCTTGGATTTGAATTGTTAACAGAGAAAGGTTTTTGGCAAATGATGGCAATGTCAATTTTTCAATAAATGTTATTTCATGTAATAGAATAATAATCGTCTCATTCCCTTTGATTATCTGACTTTCTACTCATTATATCCCCACCACCTTCCCAATAGAATTTAATTTATCCCCTGTTCAGTTCTTATGAATTTCATTTTTAAAAAAGGAAAAGAAAGGGACTAGATGATGATTGGTGTTGGAAGTTTGGATACCTGTGGTAAAGGTTCCATCTCTTGATTTGATATAATTATAGAGATACACTTTGTGGAAGATAGGGTTTTTGACCAGCCCTTAAGTTATTCAATAAACAAGTGTTCCGGGTAAAACAGTCATAACTTATTCATAGAGAATCCAAATGAAGTGGGACAAATTTCATTGGAAATATTATGGACTTTAGTTTATTGTGTGTGATTTTCAAAATCGGATGTTAAATATTGAGCGTGGGGCATTTTGTACAAGTTCCCTCTCCTAAATAAACTAGAATTGAATAAAGTCTACCGTTCTTTCTATAACTTCTTTTTGGGGAGGATTCAAGGAGTGAAACTTGGAGGAGCTTCAGATAATACATTGTGTAATAGTATCTATAGGATCAGAGTATTCCAAGAATTGAAGAATTACAGAAGTTGAAGAAGTCTCAGGAAGCATTATCGAGTTCTATGTGATGGTTGGTTGATGGTGATGATTTAATGTAAAGTTTTATTAGCTCTAATATATTCTTGGGTGGAAGGAAGGGGCAAGGATGGAGAGGTCAAACCTCTCTTTATATTGGAGGAGTGTATCTTCCTCTTGGAGGTTTATCCCTACCTTTATATTTGGAAGTCATTACTTCCCTTGACCAATAACTATTTATTATTTCTCACATATTGTGCATGGTGTATTGGGGTGTATTTATGTAACCCTTATACTATTGTTCACTACTCATTGGATATAATTGAATGGCTTAAGTATAAGTTGAAAAAAGAAAAAAAATTCTACTTGATACTGATTCACCCCCCTCTCAGTATCTACAATTGGTATCAGAGAAGGTTGCCTTCAGAACAGTTTAACCACTGGAAGGAAAATCCTGAACAGAGATGGATGACCATGAGCACATTTCAAATGGGATTCAAAAATTTGATGGAAGAAATTATGCATACTTGAGTGATAGAGTGAAAACTTACCTAACAGATTTGGGAGTAGACATTTGGTACTCAGTTGTAAATGGCTATGTAATCCCAAATAATGCTCCAACCGATCCAAATGAGAAGAAGCTTATGAGTTGTAATTCAAAATCCAGAAATTTTATTCTAGCAGCATTGGCACCAACCATTGCTAGCAAAGTGATGGGCTACAACACTGTTAAAGAGGTATGGGACAAACTCAAGAGTATCTATGAAGGTGATCCAATCGTTAAGCAGGTCAAGCTTCAATGACATATAGCAGAATTTGAAAATTTGAAGATGAATGAAAAGGAAGATATTGCAACCTATCTTCTTAGAGTTGATGAAGTTGTTAATGTTGTCAGAGGATTAGGTGAAGAGATCGATGAATCATTGGTTGTACAAAAAGTGTTGAGATCACTTCTCTTGAAGTATGATGTTAAGTTCTCCACCATTGAAGAAACTAGGGACTTGACCAAAATGACAATGGATGAATTACATGGGTCTCTTATAGCATATGTAATGAGAAAAGGTATAGAAAGTGACCAGCCAAACAATGAAGTATCCTTTAAATCCATAAAGAAGACAAAAGACAAGGATACCGACCTTGATGAAGAAATAGTAAATTTTGTAAGAAGGTTTCAGAAGGGAAGTGGAAGATACAAAGGTAAGTCTCCTCTCAAATGCTTTAACTATGGTAGAATAGGACATATTGTTGAAAACTGCTACTATAAAAAGATAAGTCTCAACAATAAAAAGAGCTTCTACTCCAAGGATAATGACATCTCCTCAGATGAGAGTGACGAAGAAGATAATGATGGAGGAGAAGTCCTCTTCATAATGAAAGAAACTTAGGATGATGATCACAATAATTCTAAATAAGAAGAAATCATTTGTGAAGAAGATTCGGATGAAGAAACCAACCTTGTTTCCTTTTGGGGATACAAA
>SNQJ01S0121861.1:26917-40630 GCA_010110895.2 Picea sitchensis | reverse complement strand
ACAATATATATCACTCGCATCACCTCTAAAAACACCCATCATCATGTCAATAATAAAACATCCTCTCATATATAAATAAAATCAGTTTTAACTTTAGCAATAAGACATCATAATGGAAGTGCAACATGTAATCCTAACAATACTAAAAGGTCACATTTACAAGTATCAAATTTACACGACAATACATAAATAGCCATACAAATATTCCTTAAAATGGCAAAATTTAAAAAGACGATAAACAAGTGACTCCTCTTAAAAACACCATATTAAAATGACGTTAATAAAAATGTTCAATATCGGATAATATCAACATTCGATAATGATATAAAATAGCATTATAGGTGTACATAACATCCTATTCAAGGTAGCAACGTCCTCATTAATCCTGACAAAATATCTAAGGTGGCAATATATAACACCAACCCGATTAATAGGACAAGTTTAAATACCAAAATTTAAAAGGATCCTAGATAAAATAACAATAATTGACAATATAATTGACAATGCCGTTATCTAACGGGACAACGGGAAAAAGGCAACAAGGATAGCATCAGAATTGAGAAAAACAATATATGAGAAGCAAATTTAAAATGGCAATGCTAAAGAGGGCGATAAAGGAATGACAAGTATCTATATAAACTAGTCAAAATTTAAGATAACAAAATCAGAACTCGATTTAAGAAAGCATCAGTAATCATACTCGGGTGGCAGTAAGGCTTACGTTGGTTGGGTACTGACAACCTGGCCGAAAATCAGGTATCCGTGCATGTGATTACCAGGGCACCCAACGCAGGTCCGACAGGTGGTCAACAGTTACGCAAGGGGGCCCTGACTGAGCTGCAATCAACATTCTTGCAACGGCTGGAACCAGACGGGAAGGACTAGGTAACCATAAATCTAAAAGACCCATATCACAACAGCCATGTGTAACCTGGCTCGGTTTAAAATAGCAGTCAAACGTCATCATAATTATAATGGCATAACCTACAGTAGTGGGACATTAAAACCTGGCCATACTTCTTCCACGGTAGTGGCAGCTAGGCGTTCCAACAGCAGTGGCAGAACCGCAACATTTACGGCGTGTTATTAACTACACCCACGTCACAGAAACGTTGCATGCCATACGCTGAACCGAATCCTTATGGTTCTGACTGCCTGAACTGTATTCAACAAGGGAGGAGGAGAAACCGCAGGCAGCGCAGACAAGAGCTCGCAGAACGCGGACATCGTAGGCATTGGGGTGTAGCAAGTAAGGCATAGAGACTGGTTTTCAACAAAAATAAGAATGGCTCCTGGCTGTATTCATTTCCAGCCACCTACACCCTAAGACAACGCAGGCACTGAAGACGCCCACGCCAAGGCGAAGTTAGACATCAACGCCGGGAAGTGCAGCCAAAAATCTGGGTGCGAAAAATTACAATGGTGACATAACACTAAGAAGTTGGGATAAATTCCTATTCTAAACATGCCTTGGGTTACTAGGGTAAGGAAAGGTTAATAAAATAGTTTTATTTTCAAAGGACGTTGGATAATCCGGCTTGACAGTAAAGGAATCAAGGTGTAATGGAAATCGATACCATAAATATATTTAAGCAGCAGAACCAATGGAGGCAGATCATTATAATGCCAGCATAAACACTGAAAGTCAGTCAATGCCCAAACATATATACCAAAAAGACGCAGAGGAGGTAGATGCCCAATACCCCAAGGAAGAATTACATCGCAGTCCGATCCTAAAATCTGGATTAAGGGGTCTGAAACCTGCAAATGAAGACCCTATGGTCCCTTAAGAGTGCAAAGACGGACACAACTTAGCATCGGGATTGAGATACCCTAAGATTGTGGTTAAAGGATAAGCGAATGGTCACAAGAATGCAAGTGCAACAGAACCTTAAGATTAAATTCGGGGATAAGATCCCCTACGCCTGTGGTTGAAAGAAATGCAAATGGTCACCGAAATACGAGTGCAAACAGATCTTTTAAGATTAAATTCGGGAATAAGATCCCCTACGCCTGTGGTTGAAAGAAATGCAAAAGGTCACAGAAATACGAGTGCATGCAGAACTTAAGATTGGGATTGATATCCGCACGCGAGTGGTTAAATTGATTGGCCAGAAGAAAAATTGCCAGAGGTAAAAAGAATTGACGAAGTATTACAGAGATAACAATTCCCCCCCCCCTTTTTTTTTTCTTTTCAGCAAGCATTAACAAGACGAATCGCCAGATCAAATTGACGCTAACCATTTCTAACAATTTCGCCAGAATTAAAATCATACCTTAGCCACTCGCCCGCTTCCGAAGATGTCCCGAGCTCCACGCCGCGTCCCGCGCTCCTTGCCGCGTCCCGCGCTCCTTGCCGCTTCCTGCTTGCCAACCGTGGAACGCTCACCGGTACCTCCCAGCCAAACGCGAGGGGTACTCTGCTTCCCTCTTTGCCCCCCGAGCCGCAAAGGGGCCTCACAAGAACCAGAGATAACACTAGCTTCTCAACTCACCTCCACAGCTGAGCTACCACTCCAACACAACTGAGATACACCCAACTCCTCACAAGAAAATCCGTCAAACCACAATTCGGCAGCGTAACGTTATGTTCACCGTTTTGTTCCCCCTACACCCTTCCTTTCCCTTTCTTTTATAGCAAAATGAGACCCACCTACTTTCCTGATTATTAATTAATTAATTTTTCAAAATGAGACCCACCTACTTTCCGATTATTAATTAATTAATTTTTAATGACAAATCCTCTAAACAACCTCCGCCAAGTGTCACTCATCCCTAGGGTTCTCCAATTAATTAATTTCTGTTTAATAATTAAACTCTAAATTCCCTCACACCCCAAAATCGCTTCCTTAAATTCTCCTAGGGTTCCTAGATCCCTTCATGCTTTTATTCACTTCCTAAATTGAAGTTTCAAATTTTAGTAATTTCTTTAAATGTTGATTCCCTTGCTTTTTACCCTATGTCTCCTTACTTTCCAATTTTTGAACTTTCCTAATTCCAAGTTTCCTTTATTTTTATTTTTATTTTATTTTATTTCTTTTATTTTATTTTTCTTTTCTTCTCTCTTCCATGATTTCTATTATTATTATTATTTTTTGTTAAACCCAAACGATAATTGCAACTTTTAATATTCTTTCATATATAAAATGCGTTTTTTATCATCATTATTTTTTTATTCCCTTTAAAATTTAATCGCCATGCCTTCATTTTAAATTAACCCCCTCATTACTTGACCCCCTTTGCCCCTTTTTTTTTTAGAAGACTCTAATTAACTCCTAGGTGGGTGTTAGTTTCAGCCCTAGGTTTATTCTCGAGGATCCCTTCTGGCTTAACATAATTTTATCTTTGAGATGTTTTTAATTTAGGTTTTTATTTGAATAGGGAGAAAATTTAATTAGGGGAGGCGCTGTAAGAATTTACCAAAGTTGGTCTCCTAGTCATAGGTCAGTTCTCATCATCATCCAAAGCGACGCGTTCTTCAGATTTAATTACATGCTCCAAGGGCGCTACTACTTTCGATTTATGTCATGACGCGGCTCCTCAGATCGCATCTACTGCCTTGGCAGCCACTCACGACTTGTAAATCTTTATGCCGACGCGTTCTTCAAGATGCACTATTTGTTCCAAGGGTGCCACTCACCGCCTGACTGATTGGTAGACTCCTATAACCCCGAGTCAACACTCCGCCAGTGATTCTTGTGGGAGACTAAGGGTTCTAAGGAATAAGGCTCCCACTTTATTAAGTGCCTCTTTAGAATCATCGCGGAGCGACCGTCATAGCCCTCCGCTTCCTCATGGCATCGTGGATCCCTCAAACTAGGTAATCAAATTACCTACAGCTCGAGCCATGTGGGAGTGCTAGTAGGTTGTATGTGGCTGCTGTCCACACTCTCCTCAATCTCTCCGGAACTCAAGTGTGGCCCTCTACTCCATGTGAGTCCGTCGCAAGCTATCATCATTGCATCAACCATCGCGTCGCATCATGTCAACAACATATCATAAAATCACTATATACTATTAAACAAAACAATATCACCGGGAATGAAACAACTCAAATAGCCCACTCCCTCACCCAATCCGGAGTCCGCGAGTTCCACCGGTTCCGGTGATCCCTAAGGTCCAAACCCACACTCATCAAATCCAAGTCACAACACCGCTCATCAATGTAGAAAATATCCCCGTTGCTACAACTAACGCATCATAATGAAAAAGTTTTATAATCATAAAATCCAGACTACTCTATGGTGCAAGTGTCCTCAAAGAATAAGTTTGTAAGTGAGCCGTGAATGTGGAATGTTACAATCGGCACCCTTAATTCATAGGTTTTTAATAGAGGAAGGTTCCTTCGCAATTATAGGTCTTCTAAGGAATAATAGTCTAAAGATCCGATTTGATTCTTAAATGTATTCCAAGCATTCATATAGATTGAACAATCTTAAATCCTATTATGCGGAGCTATTCATTATGAAATTTATACAAGAACATGATCGGACAAAACAATCACCTTAAATTAACGCATGCATAAATATAGTAGACCAATCCCAACAAAACCAAGCAGGGTTAAACTTATCCCTCGATACAAAACGCAGATTTGCAGCCATTCAAGAAATGTAAAAAAAATCACTCGGGGTGAGGATTTGATCCATCAAATATTAAACAGGATAAAATGAGATAGCGATAGGATAAAAGCATGCCAAGTTTAGGGAAAAAAATTTCCAACAATCAAATTCTGCAAGGTTAGTAAAAATGCTTCAGGATGCATGGAAATCCTTCAGCCCAAGACAATGACAGAGGTAGACAAATGAGTTCATCCTTCTCACACCATCCACACATATAAAAGCAAGGTGTTGAGATCCATAGGGCTATTAACACCAAAGCAACAACCGTAGATCAAGCTCCCTCACGATTGCTTGTGGGCGGTAACCAAGCAGTTAGGGATGAAGGCAAACAATCACATGGGTCACAATCAAACACCACAGGAAATCAATACAACATGCTGGAAAACAAGGCCATAGGATATGACAACCAAAGAGCTAGGCTAAGAAAAGTTATGTCATCCACTTAAAAAGACATCGGGCCACTTTTCCATTAAATAAGTAGATCCAAGCATAAGTCCTAATGCATTCTACCTACAAAATAAAAGAGTATACCATTGTCTCGATCACTCCGCTTCGATAACATTATCATTTCCATGTAACTCTCGCCACCCACCATCGAGACCCCAATTCTGCATCTTCCGCCAATGCTAGTAGCTCTTCTTCCCTTAGCCCCAAGGCAAAGAAGTAGCCACACACACTATCCATAGATTTGACTAGATCCTAGCTCACTGTAACATCCCTGGGCTCAAGACCGAGCAAACTTATTCTTGGAGGACACTGTCGCAAGGATCCCGGATTATTGGCTATATTAAAACATTTGACTTGATTATGATGCATCATGGGTGGATGACATGTTGTTTTTACCGCTACTGACATAGACAGTGGATATTGACTCGCTTTCTACTAAGTGGTTTTGACTTTGAGGATGCAGAGACAATGAACTCCCTTTGACTCCGTGACGAGACAGGAGGGTGTCATTGGGGTTTGATTGATTTACCGTGATATTAATACATTTGATTGGATGATATGATGTGGACATGTTCCGGACATGATTTGTTGATGATGCAGGCTAACAATAGCTTGCTGACCAGACTCACATATGGAGTAAAGGGGTCACACATGACTACTAGAGAGGTTGAGGGAGAGGTGTGGACAGTAGCCCTGCCACATCCTACTAGCACTCTCGTCGTGGCTCGAACCGTAGGTTAATGATTACCTAGTTCGAGAGGACCCACGATCTCGTGAGGGCACACTCCGACAGTCACTCACGACGATTCTAAGGAGCGTGCGATAAGGCGGGGGAATTCTTCCTTAGAATCCCTTAGTCTCCCACAATTTCACCTAGTGGAGTGTTGACTCCAGGGGTTATTGATGTCTACCAATCAGTCAAGCAGAGAGTGGCACCTTTGGAGCACGTGGTGCATCCTGAAGGGCACATCGCATGAAAGAAACAAAAGGGGTGAGTGGCACCCTTGGAGCACATAGTGCGTCCTGAAGGGCATGTCGCGTTGATGACGATAAAATGAATGAACCTAGATGACCCTAAGACAAATATCTCATTAAGAAATTTTAAAACAACTTCCCTAATTAAAATGTCGCCCAGTTCAGAATGTAAGTCCTAAGTCTAAAACTTTGCTAGGGGTAAAATTTTGCCTACCCTTAAGAAAATATCTTTATAAAATTAAAATAATAAAAAGCTAAAATAAAAACCACTTAGTAATAATTTTGGTCTTCATAAATTTTTGGGTAAAATGAAGAGAGTAAGAAATTAAATAAAATTAGTGAATATAAAATGTAAAGAAGAAATTAATTATTTTAACTTTTGATAGTTTAAANGGGGGGGGGAATATAAAAATTAGGAAAGTAGGGAAAGGAGATAACCTAAAGAGGGAAAGAGAGGAATTAATGGTAAAAAGCGGGAGGTCAACTTAGTAAAGAATCTGCATTTAAGAACCTTCTAAATTGAACTAATTTAGCAATTCATTTTTAGGGAAAGCCTTTAAAACATGTAAGTGATTTTAGGAGTAACTCTAGGTAGGTGAGGGAAATAAGACAACTAATTAATTAAAGAAAACAATTAATGGAGAAATGTAGGGGATGGATGACACTTGTACGAAGGAGAATTTTTAGGGAATTTTTATTAAAACTTTAATTAAATGAGATTTAGGGAAATAATGGAAGTTCTAAAACTCTATAAAAGAGAGGGATGAGAAGGAAGAAGGGATCAACTGTTAGCGTAACGTTATGCTTCAGGAATAGTGACTTGATTGATTTACTTGTGAGAGGTGGGATTTCCCAGCTCAGAGAGGAGTGGTAGCTCGGCCTTGCGAGGTGAGCTAGGAGCTAGACGTACCATCTGGATAGTGTGTGGCCACTTTGCGGCTCGGGGGGCTAAGGGGGAAGCAGAGTACCCCTAGCGTTGGCTGGGAGGTACTAGTGAGGTCTCGATAGTAGGCGAGCGGGAGCGGCACGGAGCGCGCAGACGTCATTCGAGGCAGGCGACAAGGCAACGATATGCTCTTTCATTTGTAGAGTAGAATGCATTAAGACTTATGCTAGGATCTAAAAATCCGATTGTAAATGGTTTGGATTATCTGGTTTCCTTGATGGTCTCCGCGCCCTTGTATTGTATGCTCTCACCGCTGTTATAACTCCTATTCCCCAGTTGACTATGCGGTTAAATGTTTTCCAGGCTAGCTCAGCTCTGCGCTTAACGCACCCCTTGTGACTCTACTCGACATTTTATCTCACCTCTCTACTATAGATTTTCTGCCTCATACTAGGAATTTACCACAGAAATTAAGTTTAATGGTGAATATTTGTGATTGTATTTGGTTTCATTGTAGGAAACCCATCCCTCTACCCAGCTCAAATTTTTATGACATAATTTATTTGTCTACAGTTCATGAAATTTTATATGTCCGAATAAATTCCTGAAATTTTGTGTCTGAAAACCTATAGGGAAAATTTTTATGGCTCGATCAATTCCAGAATTTATATGCCTGAATTTCGACTGTATTTATGTGTCTGAATTTATAAGTCTGAATGTATGGGTATGAATAATTAGGATGAAGGTGAAACCTAGAAGTAGTATTCCTTTACCACCTTAAATCGTCCATGTACTCGGAACAGATGATTCCATTGGCTTGAATGTTGTGAACAGTTGGTGTGCCAAACTGTTCAACCTTAACGTATTTGTAACTCAGACTTCGCCACCGCACCAGATAAAGTTTTAAACTTATAAATTTTTCCGCAGAGAACAGGGAAAAGTGTTTCAAGGAAGCGTTTTCCCATGATTTTGTTTTGCGTAGTCCTTTACCGTAGCTGAGTATAGGTTAAAGATTGAATTTCTATGAATATATTTAAATAATCTTACTCTAGCAATCATCTCTCTAATTGGGCGGTAAACGTCATTATCCTTTACGTTTAGAATTTGGTTACACTCTTGCATTCGTGCAGTGTTGGGATAACAACGCGCATGATGGTCTGAGGCATTGCCATGATATAGGGGAAATCGTCTTTGTGATTTAAAAACTTCTTAAATAGTTTCATCAAAAACCTTGAAACCCACTCCAACTTTTGCCTTCTAATGGGTGCAAGTGATGAATAAGGTGCCCATAGCTGAGGCATTGAAGTGTAGATCTAGCATGGAAGGGTTGTATTTTGATTTAAAGCTTAAATATTTACCCTTAAACTCTTAACTTTCGCCCCTGCAAACTATGTAAAGTCCTTACCTTTTTTCCCTGCAAACCGTGTCCAGTTCTTACCATTTTCGCCTCTGCCCCATGTTAAATTCTTACCAAAATTTTTCCACCTCTACGAGTTGCATGATGTACAGCTATGGCAAGGATTCTCTTGACACTGTCAGGATAAAATGCCAGTTGAATCGTGATTTCTTGGCATGCACGCTTTAGTTGCCCAATTGGCTTTATGGCGTGCATGCACAGCCGTTAGTTATTGCTGCAGATTTTATGCTTTAACTTGGCATAGTGTTGGGCCGCTAATTTATATGTTTTCTAGAATATGTAAGAGTAGCACTATTGCAATATAAAATATAATGTAACGTTAGTGTTAGATAATATATAAAAGTAATGTTATTGTTATTCTAATGCAATGTTATCGTAACATAAAAGGTAAAGATATTGTTATTTTAGTGGAAATGCTACTGAAATTTTATTGTTATGGATAACATAAATTGGTATAGTAATGTGTAAAAGTATTGTGACTGTAACTTATATTGTCATTGTAATATGTAAGGGTAATGTCATTGTAGTATATTGCTTCTGAATTATGTAAGAGTAATGTTGGTGCAATATAAAATAGAATGTAATGTTAGTGTTAGATAACATATAAAAAATAATGTTATGTTATTTATTTGCAATGTTATGGCAACATAAAATGTATAGATATTGTTATTTTATTGGATATGATACTGGAATTTTATTGTCATTGATAACATAATTTGGTATAGTAATGGGCAAAAGCATTGTTACTGTAATTTATATTGTTATTATAATATGTAAAGGTCACGTCATTGTAATATGTTGTTTCTGAATATGTAAGAGTAATGTTTTTGCAATATAAAATAGAGTGTAATGTTAGTGTTTGATAACATATAAAAAGTAATGTCATTGTTATTTTATTGCAATGTTATGGTAATTTTATGGTCATTGATGACATATAAAATGTAAGGTCCTTTGAACTAAGTACCATCAATTATTATGATTTAGTAAATGGGGATTTTGCATTTAGTTAATTTACAGTATTTTAAGGTTGGGTTGGGTAACTCGTCAACTAATGGAAATTAAAGGGAGTAACGGATGTGTATTTAACGCTAATTGAGTCGTAGCTAATGCCTTGTCTTAATAATGTTTGGTTGTTGTCGGAGTCCTTCGGAATTGTGCCTTCCATAGAGGATGTGGTTGTTCATTAATTATTGTTGTACTTGGCATGTAAACATTTTATTGCTTGGTCTGCTTGTATCGGGCAGGATGTAGACACCTCCATGTTCCTCAGAACAGTTGCCAGCCCTGAGACCTTAAATGGTTAAAATTGATGGGAACCTGGACTTGAAAGTTACTTATGTATCCTGGAGGTCCTAACCATTGCAGGGTAGGATGGGTGGGTAGTCAGTCTTATTTATTGTCAGTTGATTGTCATTCCTTGCGTGCAGTTACTTGATGTGTGTCTTAGGTCGTTATGTTGTGTTAGTCGTTGTATGCATCATGTTCGTCGTTGGGTGGCAACACAGAGTTGAATGTATTTATTATCCTTGTACACACACGCACACACACACAAAAAAAAAAAATTGCACTTGTTATAAGTGGTTGTCCTCGTAACGAGGAGGTTCGTTACATATTGGTATCAGAGCGTAACGTCATCCACTTAAAAAAACATCCGTTTACTTTTCCATTAAATAAGCAGATCCAAGCATAAGTCCTAATGCATTTTACTCTACAAAATAAAAAGAGTGCACCATTGCCTGATCGCCTGCTTCGACGACATCCCGCGCTCCATGCAACTCTTGCTCGTCGACTGTCGAGACCTCACCAGTACCTCCCATCCAATGTTAGGGGTAGTATTCTTCCCCCTTAGCCCCCCAAGCTGCAAAGGGGCCACACACACTATTCATAGATTTCTTCTAGCTCCCAACTCGCCTCGCAAGGCCGAGCTACCACTCCTCTCCGAGCTCGGTATCCCAACTCCCACAAGAAAACCATTCAAGTTGATATTTCTACAACATAATGTTACGCAAATAGAAGATGTCATTCCTCCTTCTCCTCCCTTTATTTTATAGAGTTTCAAACACCCTTTCTTTCCTAAAATATCATTTAATTAAAGTTTTAAAAATAAATTCCTAAAAATTCTTCTTCGTAGAAGTGTCCCTCATCCCCTACAATCCTCCATGAATTAATTTCTCTAATTAAGTAATTATCTTTGTTTCCCTCACCCACCTAGAGTTACTCCTAGAATCACTCCTAGGTGTCCCTTAAATTCTCTTACAGGTTTTAATAGATTTCCCTTTTATTAAATTGCTAATTCAGTTTAAAATTAGAAACTCTTAGATGGTAGATTCTTTACTAAGTTAACTTTCTGTTTTTTCCCTTAAGTTCCCCTCTTTCCCCTTTTATATTACCTATTTTCCCTAGTTTCCTTTTTTCTTGATTTTCCCTCTTTCCCCTTTTTAATTAGACTCAAAAAGGGAGGTGTGGAAATTAACCATTTTTCCCTCTTCTCATTTAATTAATATTTTAAAATTTTCAAAATAATAAAACCCTTAATTCCCCTTTTTCTTTTAAATTTTATTCGAATAGAATTATTATTATTATTATGAATAAATAAATTTCTTACTCCCTTCATGTTACAAGATTTAACAAAAGTCAGAATTATTAATTAAGTTATTATTATTATTATTATTGTTATTATTATTATTATTGAAGACAAGGTTCTACCACTAGCGTAATTTAGACTTAGGCCTTAAATTTCGTACTGGGTGAAATTTAATTAGGGAAATTATTTTAAAAATACTTAAATTGTTATTCATCCTAAGGCCATTTAGGTTCATTTATTTATCAACAACAACGCGATGTGCCCTTCAGGACGCACTACGTGCTCCAAGGGTGCCACTCGCCTTATCTGTTCCCTTGTGCGATGTGGCCTTCAAGACGCACTACGTGCTCCAAGGGTGTCATTCGCATATTGACTGACTTGGTAGACATCAATAACCCCTAGAGTCAACACTACACCAGGTGAACTTGTGGGAGACTAAGGGATTCTAAGGAATAAGGCCCCTGCCTTATTGCGCACCCCTTAGAATCATTGTGAGTGACTGTCGTAGTCTGCCCTCACGACATCGTGGGTCCTCTCGAACTAGGTAATCGTTAACCTACAGTTCGAGCCACAACATGAGTGTTAGTAGGTTGTGGCAGGGTTGTTGTCCACACCTCTCCCTCAACCTCTCTGGTAGTCATGTGTGACCCCTTTACTCCATATGTGAGTCTGGTCGGCAAGCTCTCGTCAGCTTGCATCATCAACAAATCATGTCAAAACATATCCCTATCATATCATCTAGTTAGATGCACTACTATCACAGTAAAACAATCAAACCCCAATGGCACACTCCCTAACTCGATCCAGATTCCAAGGGGTTCCATCGATGCCTCTTCATTCTCAAGGTCCAAAACCCTGCACACTCAGTAAAACCGAGTGAATAGCACCTATCTATTTCAATGTATTAAAACAACATGTCATCGACCCGTAACGCCTCATAATCAAAATCAAAAGTTTTAATAGCATAATAATCTAGATCACTTGCGATCAAGTGTCCTCAAAGAATAAGTTTACTCAGTGCACTAGAGCGGGATGTTACATACACCCCCTCTTGTTCTAAACTTCGTCCCGAAGTTTCACAGTATAAATGCTGAAATAAAGTGTATCACGGTATCATATGTCTATCTATCAAACAAAAATGGAAACTGCTAGTGCATATCATATGCGTTCTCCCAGCTCGCTGAGTGTGGACTATAATTGTCCCACTGGACCTTGACCTGATCTACCTGATTTTTGTCCCACTTTTTCATGAGCAAAAAATTAAGGTTCAAAATTACCGATAGTATTGTTTTTAGGAACTAGAGAATTGAACACAACTAATGGTTATTTAAGAATGCATCTGCCTTGTATCTCCATTCAATATCTAAGAAGATCAATAAGTTAATTAGTAAAAAGAAATCTCATTCCAATTGTCTGATACATGCATCAGACCATGAAGGCTCATATCGCATCATCAATAAGTAAAGTCTCCCTCTATTATGTATATCGCATTAAAAAATCAAGCATATTAAAAACAAAAATACATGTAGATTATTAAGTCACCTTCCAGTCTAAATAAAATACAACTTGACTGTAATTGTGATTTGATCAAGGCGAATTCACACTGATGGGTGTAAAGCACTGACATGAATGGGCATCGATGTCACAAGGCATTTAAAAGGATATCAAGGTCGAGATGTGTGACTGCCGCATTAATGACGGTTCAAAAATCAAACTTCAACTGTTCATATCATTAATGAGTGAGTGCTATTATTGGCGAGATTACAATAATTTTATGGCGTCCACAATTTCGAGAACAATAACTTAATCGCCTTCACTCTTGGGGAGGGTTAGAATTTAATTGAAAAATATATGTTTTTAAATAGATTACCTATGTAATCAATAGATCAACTTAGCGTTATAAATTCAGCCGAGTTGACTTTTCATGAAAGAAAAGAGGCGACTCAGTGACAGGTATGACATTAAATAAGGCGATTTTAATTAAGGAGAGTTTAATCCAAGCGAGGTCTTCCCAATGCCAAGGTAAATGTTGCCTAACCCTACACATTGATAAGGTTGTTTAGATTATACGATGTCTATCCAATATTTTAGATAGTAGAATTAATAAGTGGCAATGTTGTGTAATAATGTAAATAAAACGGTAATGAAAGTAGCATAGCATGGCCATAATACTATCGTTGTAGTAAAATATCACTGTGATAACCACTATAGTAAATTATCACCATAGTAAATTTCATTGAGCGTTATCATAAAATAATCGTTGAGTTTATAAAATAAAAGATGAGCATTTTTAAGAGGTGGCAATGACCCTATAATCATTGGGTGCATAATAAAGAGAATCAACCCATATTAGAGAATATATCACTGCGCATCTAATTAAGACGTAACTATAACACTATAGTAAATAAGTAGCAGTAAAAGTAGAATCACAATACCACTAATTTAACAAGTAAAAACAAAACGTTGTTAGTCACTCGATAAAAGCGAAATCGTAGACAAGGGTGATTTCGCAATCAAAATTAAAGTATGTCTATAGGAAAAATGCGGTTAAAGATTTATTGCCCTCCAGAGCCACCCAATGCAATGGAAGCTATCATTAATGCTAACCCGGAACAATAAATGTTAATGCCGAAGAATATTAGCGCTAGAATTATTGTCTTTTTCTAGGTTAGGAGGCACAGTCAGAGTTATGCACACTCGTGGCCATTCAACGCACACAGTCCAAAATTGAAGGAAAAAAGCATGGGCATACTAGCAATGCAGTCTTCTTTCTAAATAGAAAAAA